>JBBBDQ010001255.1:770000-790000 GCA_037127315.1 Ascarosepion bandense | reverse complement strand
TGGAAAAAATCGGGTTATAGAAGGTGTGGTTCGATTTTAATCAAATTTGATACACTCATAGACAAAGACATAAGAAACGATATTCAGAAGTTTCAAGGTTGCAGTTCTTACAATAGTGTAGAAAATTGATTATATATATATATATATATATATATATATGGCAAGATGTTTGTGTGTGTGTCTGTTGATCTGCCTGTATGTCTGCATTTTTTCAGACCTTTTATTTTAATTTTTGCTTCGGGTTTGGCTCTAAGTAGGTATAATTGTAGTTCTTAGTCTCAGCCATGATAACATTTACTCAGAGGACTTATTTAGCCTTCAAAATTCAGTTTACAATGAAAAAAACTTGTTTGATATCGATACCAGGATATAAAAATTTGACTTACATCCATTCATTTTTCTTTCAGTCTACGGTTTTGCTTTAACTGGAAATAACTATTGCTTTTTAGTCTTTCGTGCCAACGTCCAAAGAGTCTGAGATCCAGGACCATGGATTAGTTTTAAAGCTTTCATTACACCCGAGCAACACTGGGCTATACTGCTAGTAGATTATGAAAGCATTATATCATGACACAAAAATTTTCATGCTTCAGAACATTGTTATTCTTTTTCAGGTGATATTTTAAGATAAATGGTGAAAATGATTTAATTTGGAAAATAGAAAACAGATTCATGGTTATTTACAAAGTTAAGGAGTGGGTGGTTGGAAGAATTTGAACAATATGATTATGGGTGTGTCTGAATTACTCAATCAAAAGTAATACTGATAGCTAATCCTGATTTCTACTGTACAACACAACTTTCTACTTTTATCCCAACAGCAAAATTCTTGATGCAGAAATACCAGTCATTAATGTTTTTCTATTTAACTATTTTCTTTTTTGCCTGTACTGTCTAAACTTTTTACAGAAAAATCTGAACATTATTACTTGGATTATGCAAATTCACTTTTGTTCGGTAGATATCAGTATTAGTTATTTTATTTTTTTAAAAAATGTAGAAGAGATACTTTTTAAAATAGTTACCAGCAATGACGGCCTCTCCCCAAAAATCCAGTTCTGGAAACCAATCCTTAGCAGCATTTTCCCAAATTCAAACAATATTGATTTTTGATTTACCTTCCATTAGCTAAATCTCCCTTATCCCATCAATGTACAGAACTTGTAATCTTCAAGTGAAACTTTTAATAGTCGATAAATGTGTTAGGATCTTGGTATGACTAATTTCAATTTAATTAAGTATAGAAATACTTTGTCTTAAATCATTAATCATAAATTATTGACTTGTTGTCAGTCAAGTGGAATTTATCTCTAAGTTTAATTTCTTTGAGAGATTCTTTTAGATCTGAACAATTAATATAGATTTTGTCACAATAATGATGGCGTAAATATTAATCATTCACATGGTGTGTCTTGGATAATTCAGTTTACTGCTGTTATTATATGTTGACAAACACACAACCAAATTGTTGTATTTATATCGTAAGTTGTCTATTTTATAAAAGAAATAACATTTAAATCTGGAGTATTTATCTGACTTGGAAGATACATAAACACAGGCCGTCTCAAAAAATGTATACACATTTTGAATCCTTCTCAAGAAATAATTCAAGCACCAAAAACCAATTCTATCTAACGTAAATAGTGCATATAAAAACAGTATTTATTATTAACGCATTCTCTTAAGGTTTTGTCATTGCATCTTTTCACTTAAATTGATATCCGTTATGATCCAAACATTGCTGACAATACAGCACAGTAGAATCACAAGCAGCAATCGCATTTTGATAGGTTTCTGGGACTTGTGGGAAAAATTTCCATCACCCTTTCTTGCTTTACAAGGCTTGTTGATATCTGTAGTCTTCCAGAACAGTTCTTGTAAACATTAGGTACAGTATCACCAGCTTTAAAAACTTATGTCCAATTTGTGAGATTGTAAGCCATATGGGGGAGCTGAATGAAACTCTTTTTTATACAGCCTTTAAATTTTGACTGCATTTTTGTACTTCCAGTAGCCTTTCAGGCTGTACTTTGTTCAAAGTCAAGCCTCGGTATATACCCGGGTATATATGGTAGATGAGGGGAAAAAGTTTCTAGAGCCTTCAACAATTTTCTCCTTCTAAACTAGAATGGGAATACACAGTAGGAAACTTTCTCTTTTTTTTCTTTTCTTTACTTTTTTCCTTTTTTTTTCTTTGATCTTTGTCATTTTCCTTTTCTTTTTCTCTTTTTGTACATTTTCTTTTATTTTTTTCATCTTAATAAAGAATACTAGAATCTTTGCATACACCTAATATTTGTGAAAACCATTAGTCTAAAGACACATTCAAGATACAGGAGATGCTTTGCCTAATCTAATTGCTTTGATAAGTATTAAATTGTAAAAAGTCTTGGATTAAAACCATGCCAAACTCTTCCTCAGTATGTGGGGAAAATTAAATAAAATCAAAATGTAAAATAGTAATGAAGAAATTCATTTTTCTATAATGCAATTTCCAAAGAAACTGAAAAGGGTTTCTAGTCACATGCATAATTTTATGACTTCACTTCGAGAAAAGATGCAACCTTTTTTTTATTTCCACTTTCCAAACATCTTTTGAATGTGTTTTAGCAGCCTCACTCATGAAATGATTTGGTTTTCCGAACTCAGCACAAGAATAACTTGAGCTCTCCCATCTTTACCCATGATTATATTTACTTCCCATAAATTATTTCTGAACCAAATCAAGAGACATTTTATCTTTGTTTCAATGCAGTCACCATAAAAGGTGTTTTAAGTTTTGGTATGCTTTTTCTTCTGTTTTGTTTTTTTTTTTGTTTACATATTGGACTTGCACCTTCATCTTTTCAATTTTCATAAGTACTCCTTCATGTACTCTTGGTTTGAAAAGAATAATAATAAAAAAGCATGTAATTAAAAATCTTTTATTATTTTTGAGTCTTTAGCATCAGATATACAATATAATTAACAATTTTGTGATCTTAAAAAGATGTTAAGCCATAAAATGGTTGGTTCCTTGTAATACTTCATAAAATACCTAATTCCTTCTGACCTTCTCTCTTTACAAGAGTTCTTCTTCGATGTGCCTTGTCCCTTCAGGACGTAGGCGATCATGGCCTTCCACTTTTCCCTATCACCTTCTGTTACACCATGCAATCCTCGTTCCGTCATCCACCTGATTAGGTCCTTCAAATATATTATCCATTGCTTTCCCCTGTCTTTTTACCCCTCTATCTGGCCTGTTAGTATCAGGTTCTCCAAGCCCTCTTTCCTCATTGTATGTCCCAGGAACTTCAGCTGTCTCTTTCTGATGCTCAGTATTAATTTCCTTTTTGTTTCCATCATTTCCAAGACCTCATCATTGCTCAAATGCTTGATCCATGATATTCGCAGCATCCTTCTGTAGAAACACATTTCAGTGGTCAACCCAAAACAGGAGTACTGTTGGCATATCTGGGTTGAAACTGTTTAATTCTGACTTTTCAGTGTTGACAGAGTTCAAAACATCTTCACACTGTCCATTTACATGGATGAAACATTCCAACCTTATCAAAATACTATTGTTGTTTTCATGGTAAATGTCCACATGAGCTCTATTCACTGATTCCACCTGTTCAGACCTTCACAGCTAAGACCTGCCATGCCATGTCATTATCTTTGTAGTCCACTGGTAAAGAGGAATTTCCACTTTCTGAAAAATGCTATTTTGTGGAAAAAATGTTATTTTGGCAAAATGCCTACCTGATTTCAATAATTGTAACCTCTTTAAGTTAAGAATTGCATACTATCTATCATACATATCCTCATAATCTGCACTCACATCCATACAACAAGCTCATTCGGCAACCATCTATCTTGAGTGGCTTTTGGGTCTTGTATTATATATATCTTGTACATAAACATTTAGTCTCTTAAAACATAGTCATTATGAATTTTTGATGAGTTTTTGCTGTATTTTTATTTGTTTACATCCCATGTCTCAAGAAACAATTGGGAATCCAAAATGAAGTATGAGCCTTCTAAAAAAAATTTTATCTCAAGTTCTGCCAATGTTAGAGAGACATTGTAGAAATGATGTAAGTTTATGTTGCATCTAAAGCTAATTTATTTTTCATTTCTCATCCATGCTATTTGTTTAGTATCTGTTGAATGTGAAACAACCTGAATATTATGATGAGAAAGGGAAGGAAAATAAACTTGCAATAATGAGATTCTCATCTTCCGGTTTATTAAACTGGGTTTTGTTTGTTGTTTTTGATTATTGAAGAACCAGTGTGATGTGACAATAAACACAAGCCATGTTGGAGAGATTTCTACCCACATCAAACAGAAAGAGTAAACAGTCAGGTTTAATGAAATATAAAATGGAAGCAAGAGAACAATGACTATTGAGGTCTGCAAATAAACCTGTTAACAGGAACTACATACTAAATCCATTTTCTTCTCTTAGTTTTTCCATTCCCTTTGATTTTATTATTATTATTGATACTATTATTAACAGGTGAAATTTCTTTTTCTTCAAGTAATTATTGCTTTTTGGTCAGTATTATTTGCTCAAAGATTGAGCTTTAATTTACATCAAACATGAGAACTTACTGTGCACTATATATATATATATATATATATGATGTGTGTATGTGTGGTCATAATTAAAAAAAGACCAGTAATCAGTTGTAATAAAAAGTGTACAATACATTTATATTGTAGAACGTTTGAATATTTTATTTTTTTTTGTCGGGGGGGGGGGGGGACTTATTTTCGCAATCTAAGTTTTAACCTTTTTATATCTTCAGATGATTTATAATAACTGAATTTCCAATGTTTTTAAACATACAGAGATTTTTCGGAGTGTGAGATTGGAATTTAAAAAAAAAAACCAGAAGATTTTCAAAATTAGGGAGAAGTTAAGGATCTTAAAACACTTTTGTCCAGGTTTGTATGGTTCTAATATGTATTTTTCGGTGTGATTACATCTGGACATTACTTCTCATCTTTCATTCAGTAATTCTTTTGTTCTGGAAGCAACATAATATTCAACATAATTTCAACTTTTCCTTTTGTCACAATCTGTGGATATCACCGCAACCATTGCATCGTATGGCATTTTTAATTATATTCCTTGTTATACCAGGGTTTTTTCCATAGTTCATTTTTAATTTCCACATGTGGCTAACCAGTTTGGTACAATTTTTAAGGTTTTCCATTTTACATGTGGATTTGTGATTATTCCATCTTTTTTAAAGATTTCCTTTTGCAGACCCGAAATGTTTTTCTTTGTATCATGTACCTCTGTTTTGTAAACAATCCCTTCTGTTTTACAAAATCCATTAAGTGGACATTTGTTTTGTCTCTAGAGTTTGATTTTTTTATTAATGATGTTATGTTGCATTTTATTATTTATTTATTTATTTTGTTTTTTTGTTTTTATGCAAGTTTCTAAATTACTCTACAAACCATAAAACGGTAGTGATGTCTGCATGGTGGGTGGCAAATGAAGAGCCAGAATTAAAATAATAATAAAATTATATTCTTAAAACAAAAAATAAATCAGTGTAAATAAGATTAATGAGTATAAAACATTACTTTTCTGTTTTTTTTTTCTTTTTCCAACAAGTCTTTCTGAAGAGGAGATTGAAAACATGTTGCTTTTTAACAAAACTCTAACAGGATATGAATTTAAATTTTATGAGATGTATGAATATGAAATCCAATAATAATTTCAACTGATTTATCGAACATTTTGACCTTGAATATTTGAATACAAAATTCATAATTCATATCAATATAAGTCCAATTCAATTGGACTTGTATTGATATATTTTTTCTTTTACTGTAAGTTCACCCAGTACAAGGCCCAAGGGCCACTTAAGGTAGAGAATTACTCATTTAGATTGTTGAAAAGGAGGGAGAAGTAAGAGAATCTTATGAAGACAAATAAGATAGATATTGGTTGACTCTGGAGTTAGAGATCAAGATGGTAAACATTCTCTTGGAAGTTTGTTCAAGAAAGTAGAAGTTCTGGAGAAGAAGCTGAGTGGAACATGATTTCCATGAAAAGAACAAAAAATGAATGGGAAAATGGTTTGTTGCTGGGTTATATAATAGAATGATTCATAAAGTCCAAATTGAAATCATTTTTTATTCAATTTACTTAGGTGATATAAAATTACATAAATGCAAGAAAAATAATTTGATGAATAAATAATGATGCAATGAATTGATATGTGGCATGAAATATTCTCAGCCTAACCAAATTCACAAACACTAGATTTTTTATTTTTTTCTGGAGAGCTTCTTGACCAGGTCTTTAGTTCACCCATTTATGTGAATTCTGTGTTTTGTTAAAAAAAAAAAAAAAAGGCTAAAAACTCTTTTATCAGTATCATGTTTTTAATAAGAACATACTCTATTTTGCTTTTGATTTTCAAACCTTTTTCTTCTGAACATTTTTATGAATTGTTTCTGTTCAGAAAAATTTTTAGATTCTTTGTTACTTTAAAAAGAATTATCCGTTTATAGTAGAACAAAACAATGATGTCTTCACGTGACCAGCCTCTTGAAACATAACTGCTTTTAAATCTTGACCTCTCAAAATTAGAATTTTCATGGCCACATCCTGTAAAAGACGTAGCCAGGAATACAAGTATCTCTCTTATCACCTGTTTAAAATGACAATGGTTGATCAATGTGATTCCAATAATTCTCGTTTGGACTAGTATCGTCAGATATATTTTTTTATAATTACAATGTTTTATTTGATGGACCCTGAGGGTTTCTTCAGGCGTTTATGGAATTTGGTCTTCTGTTCCTCCCACCTGATCAAATATAAAGATAAGAAACTGGGTCATCACTGAAAAAGGCTGGAAGGTACAACAGCCAAAAGCTTTTGAATATCACAAACTTCCAAGATGAAGAAAATAATTCCTCATCTAAAAAAAAAGTTTTAAACAGTTCTTTTCATCGCTGCTTATCAAAATCTGTTGTCTTCAGATGAAATAGTTTTTCATTCATTTTTTTTATCATTACATTCCTTTTTGTGTTGTATGTATTTTCAGCTTAGATTTTTCTGGATTTAAACAGCTTATGGCCATATTTTATTTTTAATAATCATTTTCCCCAAAGCAAGGCAGAAATTCCGCTGGTGCACAGGGAAGTTACAATGGGAGAAAATGAAAAGGTACAGGGAATGTTAAAGAAAAGTTAGGAAATAGATGCGAATCAAGTAGATAAAAGATGACAATTGACGTTGAATTTAAACTTTTGGAGATTGTAAATATTGGGATGTTGAAGAAATAATAAGAGATGGATGGGAATCAAGTAAATAAAAGATGGCAATTCACGTTGCATTTAAACTTTTAGAAATTGTAGCTATCAGGGAAGCCAGGAAATGGAAAATGAGTTCCACAAATTGAAAGTGCGAGAAAAACTATTAGAGTAGAAGAGACAGTTACATTTAACTAGTTCCATGGTAAAAGGGTGGGACCTTGATGCACGAGTAAATGTGGTCAGGGTTTCAAAGGCAAAAAAGCTTGTCAGATCAGTTTCCATGAAAATATTTGTAGAAAAAACAAAGGGAAAGCCACATCACATCAGTGAGAAAGTGACTGAAGTCGAGATGCCAAGTCAGCATTGATTACATTGCAGATCCTCCTTTGGATTTTGTCGAGAACCTCGAAATGAATAACAAGAGCACCCAAACAAATATGTCAACAGTATTCAGTGCACAAACGAATGGTAGACATATAAATAGCACATTGAAATGTTGGTTCTCATATGATCACCAAAGTTAAGCAACACAAAGCTGGGTCAGTACCTAGATAGGTGACCACTTTGGAATATCAGGTACTGAAAGCTAAAATTTGAGGAAGGTGTAAAGAAAATGGCTTGTAATGAAAAATTTGTATGTCAAGTTTCAGCACACATAAATACCCTTGAGAAAGGTATGACTCCACCTCTTCATCCCCACCACCAGTTGTGAATTAATTAGTAGGGTATATCAATAAATCAACTCCCCAAAATTCTAACACTCTAAGAATATTTTCTAGTTTTAAATAACCTACAAAAAGTTAATAAACCATAAAAACAATGAATGAATCAATCCAGGCATAAAACTGCAAGGAATTACTTTGAACAAGGCTTGAACCTGCATTTTATCCAATCGTTGTTTACTATGTCATATAACAAAATAATCAAAAAAAGAAAATTCTTGTGATTTCCGTTCTTTATCTAATTACCTTATATTTCTCTCTTTAGACTTCATTTCAATTCAACTTAGGATATTTCTTATAACCATGAGAAGCCCTTAGCTGCACCCTCTCTAAAATAGCATGTGACAGGTTGTACTGGGTTACATGATACCAACAGCAAGACTAATCTATGACCTGAGCTATTCTAGTAATATTTCCCAGAATTTGATCAAAGGAACAATTTTAAGAATTTAAAAAAATAGGATATTTCTTATAACCATGAGAAGCCCTTAGCTGCACCCTCTCTAAAATAGCATGTGACAGGTTGTACTGGGTTACATGATACCAGCAGCAAGACTAATCCATGACCTGACCTATTCTAGTAATATTTCCCAGAATTTGATCAAAGGAACAATTTTAAGAATTTAAAAAAAATTTTTTTTTTTAAGGTCAGTCCAAGAACTTTTCCACACACTTCTTCTGTATATTTCAACCTGTTTACATGTGATAACCAATCTTATGATCTTTCCACCTTCTTGTGTTGGTATAGTTCCTGGTCTTAATTCTGAATGTAGTTCTCAGCTGCTTAGTGACCTTGGACCAGGCTTGGCTTAGCTCAATGAATATCTCTGTTTACTTGCCTTCTAAAAATCAGACATAAACAATGCTTGGCTAACAAAACCATCGGTTGACCATGATTAATTTTGAAATAGCCAGATGACTGACCAACCACTGCCCAAGTCTGGACATCTTTGATTAGTGAAAGCCAAAGTAAAGTGAACTCTAATGTAAATCAAATCATTTGCAATTGATTATCCACCGTGGGACTTGGATTGCATAGGAAATTGCAGTCATATTGAGTTGTGCATTGCACAAATATAGACTTGACTTTGTTAGATTGCAGAAAATGGACTTTGATTGCTTTCAATACAATGAAATATTAAACAGTAAAATCAGCTCAGAGTAAAGGCTCAATTGATAGGTTGTACAACTTGGAAGCATAAGGCTTATGGTTCAAATATGACTAAGAAGCCACTCTAATTATATATGTAAAATTTGACAAATGGAAAATGTTTCATTAAAACTAGATTTGATTGTGTTTTGCCTTTCAAGAACAAAATGTGTGTGTGTGTGTATATATATATATATATACTTAAATAATGACTCTTCGTACTTTTACTGTAAGCTGGCATTTCTCGTGACTAAAAAAAAAGAATAAAATGGGTGACTTTTTTAAGAAAAGCCATTAATATTGATTTTGTATCTGTTCTTTATAATTCTTAGTACTTGCCAAAAGTTGTTCATATATTTTCCCCAGCTTTGTGTATGTGTGTGTGTATTTAAGTGGAAATTGAAGTCAACACCCAGAGACAACAGTCTAATTTATGCTTAAGGCAGTTGTCATGGAAATCTGGCTGTTGAATTCAATGTTCACTCTTATATTTATAATTCTTCATACATGCCAGTTGTTAATATATTTTCCACAGCTTTTGTGTATCGAATTAACGGCAAACTGTCATCTCATTTTCAGAATGGCTCAAAAGCAAGAAATTCATTTAGCCTTTTCTGAAATGAATCCAAGCCAACTCCTCATCCATTTTTTGAGACTGGGTTAAAACTCTTCAGGAAGAACTCCAATGTCCACATGCATGGGCTTGGTGTTTATGTCAGTGAACACCTCCCTCTACCTAGGGTGATCTCTCTTGAATCCCTAGATCATTCTGAAACATGTTTCTGTCTCTCCCTGCAAAGCTCAGTTAGCTATTTTTTCTTCCTCTACCACTCCCCCTCATCTCCCGACTGTTCCATTCTTGACAACATCTCTAATAATATTGACAAGGTCATTTCCTCTCATCCATCTGCCCATATATTTGTGTTTGGAAACTTTAATGCCCACCACACCAAGTGGCCGAAAAGCTCTGTCACAGATCTTGCTGGTGTCCACACCATGAATTTCTCAATCACTCAGTCCCTTACGCAAGTGGTGGAATTCCCCACGCATGTTTCTAATTACCCTAATGGATCTGACTCACTGCTAGATCTCTGCTTTACTTCCATCCATGACTCTTGCTACTCTGCCCCCTTGGAAACTCTGACCATGCGGTGGTTTCTGTTAATATCTCCTTTCACTCCCACTCCACCTATAAACCTCAGACTAGCAGAATATCTTACTGCTACCAAAGAGCCAATTGGGACTCATTCTGTGATTTCCTGTGTGACATTCCTTGGAACAAAGTTTTCAGGCTTCCCGTTGGCATCAAAGGCTTTTATCCCAGCCAGGAAGTTGAGACTTAAATCCCACTGGTCTCCTTAGTTTTCCTCCGCTTGGTTGGATGCCAATCCCCCATCAAAATCACTTCTGGCTTTATCAGTCATGTGTCGGACTATAAATCTTTGCTTCTGCTCACAGTGAGCGCAAGATAATACTTGCAGCCAGAATAAAGGAGTGCATAGCATCCCATAAGTGTTCAGTTCCAAAGACTACTGGAGGCTCTGTAAAAGTGTACTAAACAATAGCAAATCCTCAATCCCCCCTCTAATCTACAACAGACAGGGCTGAGTGCTTCACTCACAGATTCTCCCCCAACTCGACACTGGACTCATCTGGAGTATCTTATAATGTAATAAGATTCCAAGTAGGCATATACGGTGACGGCACTACGGTTTACACTCGCATTGATCAAAAATCTGCCAAGGCTAACAAAGCAAACCTTGCTGCCAAGCTTGAAAAGGACCTCCAATCTGTGGCAGACTGGGGTAAGAAATGGCTTGTGAATTTCAATGCTTCCAGAAAAAGCTGCTATCTATTAAATATCACAGACAATCGCTCCTACCCAAGATTATTATAGATCAGGCTAGTCTCCCGGAAAGCAAAACACTGTGCCTTCTTGGGTTAACTCTCACAACATCCTTCTCTTACCCACTTCCTAAATCCCCTATAACCTGCCACTCTTTCTCATAACTTTCCTCCTAACAGTGGCAGTAAAATGCCTTGCTTGGGGGCGATATGATTATAAAAAAAAGATAGATAGAATTCCCTTCCATTTACTTGCTTCCTTGACAGCTACAATCTCCAAGAATTTAAATGTAAAGTCAATAGTCATCTCCTATCTCACTAACCAGCATCCTCTCTCTCATGCTCCTTTCTCTATCCACTCCACTCTCATCAGTATTTTCATCCTTCTCTTACCCACTTCCTGCTACCCACTGTAACCTGACACTCATTCTCATAACTTTCCTCCTATGTAACCCTCTGCAAAACAGTGGCAGTAAAATGCCTTGCTTGGCGCGATATGATTATAAAAAAAGAAATTAAGATATATTTTTTAATTTTTGTTTAAATGTTATTTTTAATGGATCCTCATATTTGAATAGGTACTGTTTTTCTTATAATTAAACAGTATATTTACTTACCTGTACTGGCCTGAATAACCGAGGAAAATATCTGTCCTTCAGTCGGATATTTCCAAGCTGATTTATGTAAATAAATATACAGTTTAATTATAAAAAACAGTATCTACTAAAATAAGTATCCATTAAAAGTAAACAAATAAATTAAAATGTCAGATTTAATCCATTTTGTAATGAGTTTTGTAAAATTTTGTAAAGATGTTTCTAGATCAGTCCATGTATTTTACATGTCGATGTGTTTATCTCTCTCTTTCTTTATCATACATATACATCTTATGACTCAGAGGAATCTTATGACATATCTTATGACTCAGAAGTTTAAGAAAATTTGAAGTACTTATAAGAATCAAAAATACTATGAATTTTTTTTTTTTCCATCTGTAAACAGACACTACAAGAGATGGTAGCTGATGGCATTAAGAGTGTTTTAACTAATTTTATTGAAAAAGCGTCACTTTTTATCATAATATTAGAGCTGTCATAAGTTTGCATTTTATTTACATTGGATTATTATCCTCATCTTTGTTATCACAGTATTTTATCCATTTTATTCTCCAGCCTTCTTCAAGACTTTAACCATTTGGATAAAGCTTCAGGAAATTTAGAACTGAACCTATAGAACAATAGGCTATTAAAGAAATGTTGCTTTTGGAAATTGGTGATATAGTCATTGTGAGTTGACAGTTTTTAATGGTATACTTTCAGCTATTCTCCTCACCCTTTTTTTAGATCCAAGATTTTATGGACCCATTATTTTTCTCACCTTCAAATACCTTTAAACTTTGCCTTTCACTCTTACAGTGACTGGAAAGCAAGATTCTAGATTGGTTAAATGAATTATAAAATTAAACGGCAGTTACATTTTTATAATTTTTTAGTCATAACATTTTTGTTAGGGCTTCTAATATTTGCATATTTTGTTTTTTATTTTGCCATTAATATTATATAAGTTTTATGTCTTGTTTTTTGGTATTATTTAAGAAGAAATTTAATAAGAACCAAGTGCAGACAGGCTAAAGAGGAATGGCTCAACAACAAATGTACCAAAGTAGAGAGATTAAGCCAGACTAATAAAGGAGAAATCCATAAAAAAATAAAGGAATTAACAGGACAAAGAACATGCTCCTCAACAGGTTTTTTAAAATCCAAAGATGGAACAATCATATTGGAGAAAGAGAAAATACTCCAGTTTTAGGAAAAATATATAAAAGACTTCTTCCACGACAAGAGAGAGCAGCCAATCATTATCAAAGATGTTGATGGACCGAAAATACTAAAATTTGAAGTGAAAGCTGCAGTGGCCAAACTGAATAAGAACAAAGCAGCTGAATCAGACGGCATTGTAATAGAAATGTTGACAGCCTTAGATTTCGGCATAGAGAAAATTTCAGAAATAATAAATGAAATCTACAATAGTGATGTAATAACCAGATGACCTAAGCAAATTAACTTTCATAGCTCTGCCTAAGAAGCTGGGTGCAATTGAATGAGAACTCCACCAAACAATCCATTTGATGAGCCATAATGAAACTCGTCGTCTGAATCTTGATGAATAGAGTGTGAAATTAGATTGGAATAAGACAAGAACAGTGCGGTTTCGTCAAGGACATGAGAACAAGGAATGCGATATTTATGCTTAGGATGCTATCAGAAAAAGCAATACAAATGAAAAAAAAAAGTTTACCTGTGTTTTGTAGATGCCAAGTCATTCAACAAAGTATGCCACAAGAAATTGATAGCAATGCTCAGCAACCTCAATATATTTGGCAAAGACATTAGAGTAATCAAAAACCTCTACTGGTGGTAAACTGCCTGCATATGGACAGGAAATGAATTCAGCAGATATACAAAGTTAGAAAGGGGTGTAAGACAAGGATGTGTCCTTTCACCAGATCTATTCAACTTGTCCAGTGAGACTATTCTGAGAACTCTAGCAGTTACACCAGGATTCGTCATTGGTGGTCACAATCTGAACAAGAAAATATGCAGCTGATACAGTGCTGATAGCTGACATGGAAAGAAAACTACAAGACCTAAAAAAGGTAGATGGAGAAAGTGGAAAGAAAGGACTACAAATAAACTACAAGAAAACTGAATATATAGTCATCAGCAAACAGATGAGCCCAAAATGCCAATTCCAGGTTGGGGATAATAAAATCAAACAAGTACAAAAAATTAAGTACATGGGAATTATTCTAACGGCAGACGGAAAGTGTGACACTGCGATCTGAAGGCAAATTGGCCTCGCAAAAGAGCATTCCAGAAGCTGAGCAGTGTATTAAGAGACAGGAAAATTTCACTAGAAACAGATAGTACCGGATTGCTATGTGATGTCAGTTCTTTAATATGGCAATGAATGCTGGATAATATCATCAAAGATGAAGGAAAAACTTGAAGCAACCGAAACATTGTTTGACAGAAGGATGCTGCAGATATCAGATTGAGCATGTGAGCAATGGTGAGGTTTTCAAAAGGATGGAAATGAAAGGGAAATTAATACTTAGCATCAGGAAGAGACAGCTGAAATTCTTGAGACACTTGATAATGAAGAAAGGCTTGGAGAATCTGATACTCACAAGTCAGATAGAGGGAAAGAGAGACAGGAGAAAGTAGCAGACAACATAAATCAGTGACAATGTTTAAGCCATTTGGTATGATAGTTATTAAAGTCACCAAACACAAATGGATTGTCGGAAATACTATCTGGCGCACAACGGTCAGGAAGGAAGACGAGCGGTAGAGAAATAAAAGATATCTGACTGAGTTTAGTAGAGAGAGAGACAGAAGCACATAAAAATGTTCTGGTTATTCAAGAGTGTTCTGTAGCCAACCAGATGTTCACAGATATAAACTCCCCGGCCATGCATGTGAACATTAGTTCTTCCTTAAGAGAGGAAGATAACCAATTGGAGTAGATAGATCTATCTATTGCCCGGTTCCCACTCCACCCACGTCTATTGAACAGGTTAAGAGGCCCATCCCTTGTTCCTTGTTTAGGATGTGGTTTCCGGCTTTCCCTTTTCCAATCTTCTCACTATTACGTAGCCCCCTGCACATCAGTGGCGTTACCGCCTTGCTCGGGGTGATACGATTAAAAAAAAAAAAACAATTGAAGGGCTAGTGCAGGTGGATTGCAAAGCAGGGTGTCTGTTGGGTAACAGGAAAAAGAGCTACCAGGGATATGGAAATGTGAAAGGCCATGATCGTCTACACCCTGAAGGGATATGGCATATAGAAGATATGCTTATTAATTTATGAAAAGATAATCAATAGAATAGAGTGGTGGTTGCATATCCAATGTAAAAATTTGGATGGAATTTCACATTAAATAAGAGAATCTGTGGATGATATTGTTGAGGCATTTGATTATTTGCATTGTTAATAACAACAAAGATCAATTTTTATTTTATTTTTTTTTTGATAGCAAATTATTAATCTTATATATTAAAAATTCAACTCAATATATGTTGGAGTGTATAATACTTTTAATAGCTGCTTCATCCTTACATTTGTGTATGTGAGAAAGGGAGCTTCATTTGTTCAGTGTGACCTCAATGGTTCGAGAGTCAGTTTAGTTGTTTGGTTGCATTAGTCAGATAATCAGATGTCATAGGTCATGGAGCCCAAAAGGTTAATTATCTAGCAACAGTTAAATAAACAACTTCTGACCCACTTAAATGCTATCAAAATCTTCCAAGTACCATAGATTGATTTAAAAACAAAACATTGGTTGGATTAAAAGACCAGTTATATTTAGACAATGAGGTTTGTACAATGGACTTGATAAACTCAAAATAAAGTGTCTACTGAAACGTTGAACTACACATTTATGTATCATTGTAAATATTTAGGTGCGTAAACATGTGTGTATACATTTGAAAATATTTTTCTCTCGTTTGAAACTTTATCATCTATACATACTGTTTGTGTGTTAAAAGATAAGTATTAATTTACTTTCCTTTTACTTGGGGGGGTCTTTTGTGTGTGTGTTTTCTGTGTTTTGCATTTGCTTTGCTTTTTTTCACGTCAGCATTTTTTTTTTTTTTAATTTTCCTGAAATACTAAAACAATATTTTTTCTGTAAAATTTTCTGGATGATTTAATCAAACTGCGTTATTTTTTAATTATTTTAATTTCGTTTTGAATTCATTTGATGTCTTTGTTGCTTCAGTAAAATATTAAAAAGTCACTTCGTATTTGTCAAAGGTGAGAATTGCGTATGATTCAATGCATCAGACTTTGGCCAAAGTGTTGCGTATTCTTTGAAAGTTTGTTTTTACACATGAGTTTGTTTCTATGATTTTCCTTGTTGACAAGATAAAACTTTTTACACATATTTGTTACTAACTAGCAGTATAGCCCAGCATTGCTCGGGTGTAATGAAAGCTTTAAAACTAACCCATGGTCCTGGAGCTCAGACTCTTTGGATGTTGGCACAAGACTAAAAAGCAATAGTTGTTTCCAGTTAAAGCAAAACCGTAAACTGAAAGAAAAATGAATGGATGTAAGTCAAATTTTGAGTTCCTGGTATTGATATCAAATTTTCTGCACTAGTGTAAGAACTGCAACCTTGAAACTTCTGAATATTGTTTCTTATGTCTTTGTCTATGAGTGTATCAAATTTGATTAAAATTGGACCACTCCTTCTATAACCCGATTTTTTTCGTTTTTTGATTATCAATTTTCGATATTTATTGGGGGTACCTCGAAAAGAACACTTGCAGATGCTTATAGTACAACTGTGTAAATTTTCAAGAAAATCGGTCTAGCCATTTCGAAGTCTATAGGTAACGAACACACACACACATACACACAAAGTTCCATTTATAAATAAGTTTAGATATAAATATTAAATTTAATGGCTACACATGTTTGAGTAAATATCAGTTTAAGTGTTTTTTTTTTTTGTTTTTTTTTCTTTAGCTCAGAGGTAGAATTGCCGACTGATGTCAATTTGGTCGGGTTTCATTCCTTGGTAAAAAGCAATCAGATGTCTAACCGTACTGATGAGCTGTGATGCAGCAAAATAGATCTGTCTGCAGATGACTACGCTCTCACATCCTGATTGAGGACTCTGGAAGAATGGTAAACTTTGAAAAACAGTAGCTACTCTAGCATCTACGCATCATTCATTCAGAAATGTATTCAAACACTCTCAGCTATTGGGTGTGTATAACGATAATATAGTCTGCCTCCTTCTACCGATTACCCATAGCTCAGAGGTAGAATTGCAGACTGACGCCAATTTGGTCGGGTTTCAATCCTGGGTAAAAAGTAATCCGATGTCTAACTGTACTGATGAGCTGTGATGCAGCGAAATAGAGCTGTCTGTTGATGACTATATATATATATATATATATATATATATATATATATATATATATATATAAAGTGTTCAGCTCGACCAAGTAGGGATTGACCACCAAATTCTCATGTTTGGTCAAATTGGAAATGAGTTCAGCCAATAAGGCAATAAAGTCACTATGATGCAAGGGGTTCCCGAGTGTTTAAGAATATAAGAAAAATTAGTATTAAGAAGAAAGGACAATAAAAGAAATAAGAATTAAAACATAAGATAATGGTTGATATTGCATTCAAATTTTTCTAAATCAAAATTGACTGGGAAGCAAGAAGCTCTGAAGAATTCAACAGGCAGAAAGTTTAACAGAAGAAACTTTTAGCATAAAGCCTACGGTTCCATTTAGCCATTTAAATTGCAAAATGAGACCTTGCTTTTAATTTAAAACTGCACATGAATTGCTAAAGTCTAGTGGTAAGTTCATCAGAGTAATTACTCCAAAAGTATTTATAGAAAAAGCACAGGGAAGCTACATTATGGCAATTGAAAAGGGACTAAAGCTGAGATGCCAGGTTATGGCCAGTAACATTGCAGATTCTTTAGAATTTTACCAAGAACCTCTAAATATATAACTGGAGCACCAGACCAGATCTGGCAGCAATATTCAAAGCAAGATTAGATTTGTAAATGTTTAAGATGGATTCTGATGGGAAACATTTTCTGGCTCAACATAGTGACCAACTTATAAACATGAAAGACTGATTCTGACCCAAATTTGTCAAAACTCTTTCTTTTTTTTGTGGGGTGGGCATATATTCTCTGATTAATTTTGACATTACAGAAATAGAAAAAACAAAAAGTACTCAGAACAAATGTTGAATAATGAGTGAGAGATAAAAAAACTTCAGTCAGTTAAGTGCCATACATGATACACGCTTTGGGCAATCATGTCTCAAAAGAGACATGACTGACTGGCCATAGATTATCCTGCAGTAGGTTGCCATTGCTTTCTGTGGTAGACTGGCTGCCAGCCAAGGCTATAGAATCCAATCTGTTCTATTATTTAACCCATAACTGGATGGAAGAGATGGATTAATACCTTTCCCAATGATATTTGTGATAAGTGAATGCGAGTAATTCAACTGGAATTTGAACTCTGCTCCCTGATTTGTCATTTTGAGTCAATATCCACTGCACCACAACACATATTACCAAACCCAATTTCAGATCTTCAGTAATGCAATGGGAGTCAATAATAAAGAAAACACAGTTTGTTCATCAGGATCTTAAAAAGAGAAGTACTAGATTTTTTTTATTGCTACCATTTGTAAGATTCTAGTAGATAGGTATAAACAAACTCTCCTCTTCAATGAAGAAAAGTTTATAGCAATGGAAATGTGGTTCTACAGAAAGATACTGATGATACCAGGGTCCGTACATGTGAACAACAAGTTTTTGAGGAAATGGAGACAAAAAAAGGATACTTATATCTAGGACATATGAGGAAAGGGAGCTTGGAAAATTTGATACTCACAAGATGGAAGGCAAGATAGAAACAACCTACCTAGTAAGCTTGAGTAAATGGATGGAGCAACAAGAGAAGAGATAACAAAAACAAAAATTATTAAGTGCTACAAAGAGCAAGAAATTGTGGAGAGCCATGATTACCAATGAAAGGAAATGAAGAAAATTATTTATTTTAATGTTTGTCCTTGAGTAGGATGATAAACTACATCCAGCAGCAAGGCCTCTGTTAGGGTCCCAGCTATAGGCAAATAGTTAACCCCCAAACTGGGGTCTCTTAAGAGAAAAAAAAAATTAGGGTGGGTAAGCTTAGGATAGCAACTTATCTAAGAGAAGGAAATCTGATATAAAAACCTCTACACCTACTCTGTGTAGAAGACGGTAGGCTAAGCTCTTTAACTTTGGTAGATGATCTTCCTAGAGAAAGTGTGTTGATAAAAACACACAATTTCCAGTCTCCTAATCTGGCTGGTGTTAATAAGGGCATACAGCTATAAAATTAACTCCAATATTTAATGATGGTCCAATTACAGAACCAATAAGAAAACCCCATTTAACTTGTGCTAGCATGAAAACAGAAGTTAAGCAATGATACTGAGAAGTCAAATACTCCAAACTTTTGAGTGACATTTCACAAGCACTCAGAACACAAATAAAATATATCATCAAACATACGGGGTAGAATTGATTTATATTTTTATAACGTTATTCTTGATTTTGTAAATGTAAATCCATTGAGCTTCCCAATATTAAGACACGTGTTATAAATATTTTTTTTTATTAAATTAACTATTATTTTAAAAGAAATACACGTCATGCTTTAAGAATTTACTTTGTTGTTTAAGGAATGAAATTTCTGTTTGATTCCTCCTAGCTCTTTTTGTCACCATGCTATCAGGTTTTTTTTTGTTTTTTTTTTCCTGGTGAGAGAAGAAATTAAAATTTTTTTATTTGAATTGTTTACATGCAAACCGTTGTCCTTATCACAGTGATTCAGTTGTTTTGCTCTCAAGGCTTCAAGTGTATGTTACACTGATAACGAACAGGGAATTTTGAAACGAACTGGAATTTTCTTAGTTTCTCTCCCCAGTGTAATGATCTATTTTGTTCATTTTTATTTTTTAAATTAATCCCTATTGCTAATCATTTTCTTGTGATATTTAAAACAAAGGACAATGTTTTTTTTAATTCTTTAATATGCCAATATTGGTACTTCAGCTTTATATCGGAGGTTTTATTATTCTTTTATCAAGACCTGCTTCTGAAAACGAAACTGAATTCTATAAAATAGTCCAATGATCTTTTATGTGCTATGTCTCTTCAGGACATGAGCAACCATGGCTCTCTATGATTTTTAACAGTTTGCAGCTCTAAATAATGTTTATCTTTTTATCGCCCCTTCAACTCCCAGTTCTGCATCCATTTATGTAAGCTTGTCAGATAGGTCTCCTGCTTTCCACCCACTGCCGGTATTACAAAGTCCTTAAGTGGGCAATGCAATATAAAAGAAGTCATTGTATTGTATACAAAAGAAGTCATTTAATGCCCACTTCAAGGACTTTGTAAGACAAAAGAAGTAA
>JBBBDQ010001255.1:715000-762500 GCA_037127315.1 Ascarosepion bandense | reverse complement strand
TACTTGAGATTCAATAGAAATTTTGTTACCTGGGAAGCGTTATAACAGAAGACAGAAAGTGTGACACAGATCCGAAGGTAAATTGGCATGGCAAAGAAAGCATTCCAGAAGTTGAATAAAGTATTAAGAAACAGAACAATTTCACTAGAAAATAGGAAGAGAGTACTGGATTGCTACATGCTGTTCGTCCTTCAATATGGCAATGAATGCTGAACAGTATCATCAAAGATGAAGGAAAAACTTGAAGCAACTGAAATGTGGTTCTACAGAAGGATGCTGCGAATATCATGGATCTAGCATGTGATCAATGATGAGGTTTTGGAAAGGATAGGAACAAAAATGAAATTAATACTGAGCATGAGGAAGAGACAGCTGAAGTTCCTGAGACACACAATGAGGAAGAAGGGCTTGGAGAATCTGATACTAACAGACCAGATACAGGGAAAAAGAGATAGGGGAAAGCAACGGATAACATATTTGAAGGACCTAATTAGGTGGATGACGGAACGAGGATTGCATGATATAACAGGAGAAGGCATGCTCAGAGCCACCAGGGATAGGGAAATGTGGAAAGCCATGATTGCCAACGTCCTGAAGGGACAGGGCACATAGAAGAAGTGAAGAGACACAACAGCAAAAGGAACAGGATTCACATAGACAGAATATGGCGATTGACAGATAACCATTAATTGAAGATCATTTTCAAGAGAGCTGCCATGTTTACTTCTATGGATCTGTTGAATTTTTTTAATAAGACTGAAATAAATGGGAATGTCATCTGTATAAGTACCTAGTTGGATATATAGTTTAGAAATCATAGCAAATATGTATATCACTTACTAGAGACTCTGTTGTAAGAGCGGGAAGGGGGGTGATCAGTCAGAGATAATTTAGGTGAGTGAGCTAGAAACAAGGAAGAGAGTGCTGGATTGCTATGTGATGTCGGTTCTTCAATATGGCAGTGAATGTTGGACAATATCATCAAAGATGAAGGAAAAACTGGAAGCAACTGAGATGTGGTTCTACAGAAGGATGTTGCGAATACCATGGATTGAGTATGTGAGCAATGATGAGGTCCTGGAAATGATGGAGATGAAAAGGAACCTAATACTGAGCATCAGGAAGAGACAGCTGAAGTTCCTGGGACATGCATTGAGGAAAGAAGGCTTGGAGAACCTGATACTAGCAGGCCAGATAGAGGGGAAAAGAGATGGGAAAACAACGGAGAACATATTTGAAGGACCTAATCAGGTGGATGATGAAACAAGGGTTTCATGATGTAACAGGAGAAGGTGTGCTAAGAGCCACCAGGGATAGGGAGACATGGAAAGCCATGATCGCCTACGTCCTGAAGGGACAGGGCATATAGAAGAAGAATGTATTTGTCTAGCATTGATAAATTGCCAGAAATGCCAGAAAAGAAGGGGAAGGAAGATTAAAGAAATAGTCATTCCATATGGAAATCTGCCAAATTGATCATCTGACTGCAGTGAATCAACTTTTAGTTTCTGGAAGTCTATGAAGAGGATATATCAAATCTTTTCTGAACAACTTTGTTTTCAACTTTTGACATGGTAAAACCCAGGATACCATTCACTTCACGATGACTAATACTGCCTGTCCGTCTGATATAACAATTTCTCCCACAATTTATCTGTTGGCGTCATCTTTGTATCTAATCTTGGTATCAAATCAATGTCTCTTTGCTTCTGTCTTCAACTGCGTCTTTTCTTTCGCTCAGTATCTTCTCATTTCTCTTTCACTGCCTTCCACCCCCCCCCCGATCTCTTCTTCTTTGTCTTTTTCCCTTTCTTTTTCTCTCTAGAGGTTTCCTTCAGACTTAGTTTCTCTTAATTTTTTGCTCATTTAATAATCTTTATTTTCTTCCTCTCCCTGTTTTATTCAAAAACCATATTTCATTTTTATTCGTTCTAAAATCTTTCTACAAGGATGACATCTACTTTATCTATATTATTCTGTTCATGTCTGCCTCTCTCTATCTACATATCTCTCTCTCTCTCTCTCTCTTTCTCCACCTCCCTATCTCTCCATCTAAGATTTAACATTGGTAAGCATTATATTGCTCAGTCTCGGCAATCTCAGCTTCAAGCACTTTACTGAGTAGGTAAGTTAACTTTCAGGCTTCTTTTCTCTTTTTCAGTCTTGTCATCTTTATTCGACACTGCATCTCAATAGAAGTTTTAGCTTTTGGCAAGTTCTTTGTTAGTTCAACCAACATGTTTTTGTTTTCTTTTAATATATATAATTTTTATTTAGGTAACAATCCTTCTTTTATGAAAATTTAATTAAAAATAACTGATAAGGTGCCGTGGTTACTTTGCTTATTGGCTGCCAGGTCATGTAACCACAGTACCTTGTCAGTTATTTTTAATGAAACTTTCTCTCTCTCTCACACACACACACACACACACACACACACACACATATTTCAAAAGAATTAAAGAATTTTTTATCTGTTAATCTGACATTTTGATTATTAGTGGATGTATAAATAGCATTAAAAAAGAAAATTAATCACTCTGTTAATGGCATGCGCCCCTAAATTAATTAACTATTATATAATGTATAATATGCGTTTTGCTGCACGCTCTGTTCATCAGAATCCTGATGTGTTTCATTAAGCTGATTGTTCAGCGGAGTTCACATTCCTTTGCAACTGGCTTCTTAGGTAGTGCTATAAAAACTGATCTACTTAGGTCCTCCAGTATATCACCAACTGTTGTAGACTTCATTTATTATTTCTATGTTCCTGTCTACGCATCCCTATTACAATGCTGTCAGGTCCTGCTGCTTTGATTCTGTTTAATTTGGCCAGTGCCACTTCCAGTTTGGTTTCCCATATTTTTGTGTATTGCTGCTTGCTCTCTCTCGTCATGGAAGAGATGTTTGATATACTCGTCCCATCACTCAAATATTTTCTTTTTCTTGTATTTTGTTTTTCTTCTCTTTTCCTGAATCTTTGTTTTTATTGTCCTTTTTTCCTAACTAATGTCTTCTCATTCTCTTTCACTCCCAGTAACCCTTTGCATCTTAGTGGCATTATCACAATCTTCTCTCTTTTTAAATCCTATTCCTTTGTCCTTTCTTTTCGCTAAAGTCTTTTCATTCTCTTTCACTCCCAGTAACCCCTTGCATCTTAGTGGCATTATCACCATCTTCTCTCTTTTAAATCCTATTCCTTTGTCCTTTCTTTTCACTGAAGTCTTTTCATTCTCTTTCACTCCCAGTAACCCCTTGCATCTTAGTGGCATTATCACCATCTTCTCTTTTAAATCCTATTCCTTTGTCCTTTCTTTTCACTGAATCTTTTCATTCTCTTTCACTCCCAGTAACCCCTTGCATCTTAGTGGCATTATCACCATCTTCTCTTTTAAATCCTATTCCTTTGTCCTTTCTTTCACTGAAGTCTTTTCATTCTCTTTCACTCCCAGTAACCCCTTGCATCTTAGTGGCATTATCACCATCTTCTCTCTTTAAATCCTATTTCTTTGTCCTTTCTTTTCACTGAAGTCTTTTCATTCTCTTTCACTCCCAGTAACCCCTTGCATCTTAGTGGCATTATCACCATCTTCTCTTTTAAATCCTATTCCTTTGTCCTTTCTTTTCGCTAAAGTCTTTTCATTCTCTTTCACTCCCAGTAACCCCTTGCATCTTAGTGGCATTATCACCATCTTCTCTTTAAATCCTATTCCTTTATCCTTTCTTTTCACTAATGTCTTCTCTTCTCTTTCACTCCCAGTAACCCCTTGCATCTTAGTGGCATTATCACCATCTTCTCTAAATCCTATTCCTTTGTCCTTTCTTTTCACTAAAGTCTTCTCATTCTCTTTCACTCCCAGTAACCCCTTGCATCTTAGTGGCATTATCACCATCTTCTTTTAAATATTTTTTTAAATCCTATTCCTTTGTCTTTTCTTTTCACTAATGTCTTCTCATTCTCTCTATCCCCAGTAACCCCTTGCATCTTAGTGGCATTATCACCATCTTCTCTCTTTTTAAATCCTATTCCTTTGTCCTTTCTTTTCACTAAAGTCTTCTCATTCTCTTTCCTCCCAGTAACCCCTTGCATCTTAGTGGCATTATCACCATCTTCTCTCTTTTTAAATCTATTCCTTTGTCACTGTTTCACTGAAGTCTTTTCATTCTTTCACTCCCCAGTAACCCCTTGCATCTTAGTGGCATTATCACCATCTTCTCTCTTTTTTTAAATCCTATTCCTTTGTCCTTTCTTTTTCACTGAAGTCTTTTCATTCTCTTTCACTCCCAGTAACCCCTTGCATCTTAGTGGCATTATCACCATCTTCTCTCTTTTTAAATCTGTTCTTTATCCTTTCTTTTCACTAATGTCTTCTCATTCCTCTTTCCTCCCCAGTAACCCTTGCATCTTAGTGGCATTATCACCATCTTCTCTCTTTTTAAATCCTATTCCTTTGTCCTTTCTTTTCCTAATGTCTTCTCATTCTCTTTCCTCCCCAGTAACCCTTGCATCTTCGTGGCATTATCACCATCTTCTCTCTTTTTAATCCTATTCCTTTGCATGCTCCTTTCACTAAAGTCTTCTCATTCTCTTCACTCCCAGTAACCCCTTGCATCTTAGTGGCATTATCACCATCTTCTCTCTTTTTAAATCCTATTCCTTTGTCCTTTCTTTTCACTGAAGTCTTTTCATTCTCTTTCCTCCCAGTAACCCCTTGCATCTTAGTGGCATTATCACCATCTTCTCTCTTTTTAAATCCTATTCCTTTGTCACTGCTTTTCCTGAAGTCTTTTCATTCTCTTTTCTCCAGTAACCCCTTGCATCTTGGTAGCATTATCCCTGCTCTTCTCTCTTTTACGTCTATTCCTTTGTCCTTTCTTTTCACTGAAGTCTTTTCATTCTCTTTCCTCCCAGTATTGCCATCTTAGTGGCATTATCACCATCTTCTCTCTTTTTAAATCCTATTCCTTTGTCTTTCTTTTCACTAAAGTCTTCTCATTCTCTTTCACTCCCAGTAACCCCTTGCATCTTGGTGGCATTATCACCATCTTCTCTCTTTTTAAATCCTATTCCTTTGTCCTTTCTTTTCACTGATCTTTCATTCTCTTTCACTCCCAGTAACCCCTTGCCATCTTAGTGGCATTATCACCATCTTCTCTCTTTTTAAATCCTATTCCTTTGTCCTTTCTTAACAAGTCTTTTCATTCTCTTTCACTCCCAGTAACCCCTTGCATCTTAGTAGCACTTTATCCCCGTCTTCTCTCTTTTTAAATCCTATTTTCTTTGTCCTTTCTTTTCGCCTCTGCAGGAGTCTTTTCATTCTCTTTCCTCCCCAGTAACCCCTTGCATCTTAGTGGCATTATCACCATCTTCTCTCTTTTTTCGTCTCCTTCTTTGTCCCTTTCTTTTTCACTAAAGTCTTTTCATTCTCTCTTTCACTCCCAGTAACCCCTTGCATCTTAGTGGCATTATCACCATCTTCTCTCTTCCTAAATCCTATTTTTTTGTTTTTTCTTTTCACTAAAGTCTTCTCATTCTCTTTCACTTTGAGTAATCCTTTGCATCTTAGTGGCATTATTACCATCCTTTCTCTTCCTGGAGCCTGTTCTTTTATGGTCCTTTCTCCTCACTAAAGTCTTAACATGGTACCACAATGACAACATGTTTTTTATTTCCTGTATCAGACTGGAAACTGCTATGTCAATATTCTGGGTTCATATGAAAGAGATACAAAAATTGTAAAATTTGGCAAAGTACCGTATAACTTTGTCACCTGCTTATGAATCCCAAAATATTTTCTGAAATGCATTTTTACACACTCACAAGACATGCTTTCAAATGGTTGAGCCATTTAATATTAATGCAAAAGTTACCTCCTTAAAGTAATGGCACCTTAGAGTCCCTTGAGATCTCACACACTTATCGCAGCATCTATTTCCTTTTTCAAAACAATTTGTAAGATCGTCTTTCTGAATAACAATCAGTCATCACGTTGACTTCTCCTGAACCTTGTCTACTCTATGAAATATTTTTTTTTGCTTTTTAAAACTGATCTTTTGTTTGCGAAATACTGACTGAGCCACCTCATGAGAGCATTTTCTCACATGTGCCATGAGGATCTCTCTGGTGGCCAAGTTGCATACTTTCAGTAACATTTATACCATCTACAATTGTATTTGTTAACCATTTATTATAATGGAATAAACAAATTAATTCTTCAAAAATGTTAAATTTTAGCCAAAATGACTTGGAACCAATAAACATTTGAAGAAATTTGACATTCATTCAGTTCAGAAAAAAAGACTTTTGTATTTATGCAAGAAAAACAAAAATAAAAAAATCTAGAGTACATTGTCTTGTTTAATGAAACTTATTAAAAAGTGATTACTGCACAAATACACAAACATACACGCATATTTCTTAGCTTCAGTCTCTTTTCCCATCACCTTAATGTAGCTTCCCTCTGCCTTTTCTATTGTCGCTGATGGTTGATATTTTATGTTAATATCCTTGTAACCTCTCTGAAGATGGCTCATGTGAGCCGAAAGCTTAGAACCAACTTGATAAAAAATTATCCAAATGTTGGAGAATTTTTGTTTCTATTTTCACCTGAAATTAAAGCCAAAATACGATGTTTAGAATGGCTCATGATTAAACATAAGACATTCATTGTCTCTTATATTTGACACTATATGTTTAGAAAATATATATATATATAAATTGTGCGTTGGCTTTTGCTTAATTAAGATCTAAGAGTTAGTATGCATTTGTTTGCTGTTCAGGACAATCATATTTCCAAATGTATGAGTGTGACTAACTTGATAACATAATTGTGTTTTGATTTTATAAATGAATTTTATCGTTAAATTTTTTAATCTGAAAATCTAATCAGTGCATTATGAAATATACAATCAATTATTTTTTAGCAATATTTGTCTATATTCCTCAGATAATATAGTGTTTACAACACATCCTTTTTTCTTTTCTTTTTTTTTAAATTTTCCATATTTTTCTCTCCAGCTTTCATCAGGTGCATGTCATTCAGGATAACCTCAAGAGAATTCTGGAACTGAACCCTTCCTTTAATCTACAGGAGTAGACTGTTCATTTGATTGTCTTGTCTAGTTCTGAATTTTCTTTACTGCTTCATTACTGCTGAGGTGTGCGTTATGGTTCTGAGGATATCGACTCAGAACAAAAAATTGTGAAGTCAAGTTCGAATTCCAGTTGAATTTCTTACATTCACTAACATGCAAATAGCCTTGGGAAAGGTATTAATATGTCTCTTCGCTCCAGTTATGGGTTAAATAAATAACATGATAGATTGGGTTCTATAGCCTTTGCTGGCAATTGGTCTACTGCATAAAGTAATGGCAACCTACTGGGGGATAATCCTCTACCCAGTCAGTCATGTCTCTTTTGAGACATGATTGCCTAAGTATATATCATGTATAGCACTTAACTGAGTTAGTGCATGTAAATAGACTAACTGATATAACAAATTAATCATATATAAAAATTCCTCATCCCAGAAACCCATACAGAAATCATTCTTTTTCTACAATAATCTTATAATAAAATAAAACAAAAGTATTTTATGAACATCATGAATAAAAAAAAAAACATTTCAATTATTATAATGCATTACTAAGCATTGTTTAGGTGTGGCCTAAGGCCGCAAGTATGGACACTCTCGATACCAATGAGTCAGACTCACTAATCAGGCTATTTAAGAAGTTTTTAGATTAAAGTTTCAACTCAATTTCTGTTGTTGGGTGAAACTGCCCCTAGCACAGCCTAGTTTGTGTGCAATTTCCTTAACTCTTAATATAAATTTATTACTGATCTCTACAGTAGAAATGCTATGCTAAGAAACTTTAAATAAGTAAATGATGGAAATATCATTAAAAAAAGAACAATTTGTAGATTCTTTAAAGCCCTCCCTATTATAATAAAGACTCTGTTGTGTATGTGTGTGAGTGTGTATATATATATATATATATATATATGCTTGAACAGTGACTTTTAATCTATATGTTCTTTCACGTTCTTATATATATATATATATATATAAGGAAGTGAAAGAAGACTTAGATTAAGACCTATTGTTCAAGCCTTTTCTTTTGTAAAGAGTGCTTGATAATGTATTGTAATTTTGTTATTACAATAGTTTATAAAAGCATTATATCCGTATACTAAAATTTTCATGTTTTAGAACAATATTGTTCTTCTTCAGGTGATATGTTAGAATAATGTTTAATATGTTGAAATATATTAAAATAATATAGATTTAAATTTGTGATTTATTATATATATATATATATATATATTATATTATTCATCCATATACAAGCCTGTTTCGCTGTATCACAGCTCATCAGTGTGGCTAGACACATCCACTTGCTTCTGGCCAGGATCAAAACTCAACCGATTTAGTGTCAGTCGAAGTCGCTACTCCCTAAGCCATCAATGCATGGAATCAGAGAAGGGAAATTTTAACGTGTATAAGCAGTGTATATGCACATGCCAGTCACCGAAAGAACTCAATTCATTTCTGAAGAGTGATGCATATAGCAGAAGTGGAAACTGTTTTTAAAATTTTCTTCACCAGAGAGCTCAATCGTAATGAGAGCATAATATATTAGTCATCCACATACAAGCCTGTTTCACTGTTTCACAGCTCATCAGTGTAGCTAGACACATCCACTTGATTCTGGCCAGGATCGAAACTTGACTAATTTGGTGTCAGTCGGAGTCGCTACTCCCTACTCCCTAAGCCATTGACGCATATATATATATATATATATATATATACACACACACACATATATATACATACATATATATTTATATATGTAAAATATATTTTATGCATATTATTTTATATATTCATCTATATTATATATATATATATATATATATAAAATGCTATTTATCATAATTATTGAAATATGCTAAAGTAATATATTAAATATGTTAAAAGAATATTTAATGTTTTTCACCATTTTTTAACATATCACCTGAAGAACAGTATCATTCTGAAATATGAAAATTTTTGTGTAGTGATATAATGCTTTTATAAACCATTGTAATAACAAAATTACTATATATATATATATATATATATATATATATGCCCAGGGAATATACATATATTTCCTGGGCACCTCGAGGTGGTGTAATGGTTAGCAAGCTTGTCTTGTTAGAATCATTGCAATTGAGTAGTCACTTCGATCCTCATTGGGTATCTTATACTTTCGACCTGGTGCCACATCTAAGATGTGCTTAGAAAATCACCATATGTTTCGTTTTATTTTTCTTGGGCAAATATGTCTTCTGTCAAAGTAACTTCAGAATACAGGTGATCATGATTGTCCCCAATTTCCCATCGTCCTTGGCATGATGATTAACAACATCGGGCAGCAAAGCTTTGCATTGAGAGATTTTGCATAGTGTGGAACCACCTCTTAATTGCCATTGCTCTCAATTCCACCCTCACATACACACACACGCACAAAAAGAGAGAGAGACAATAGGGAAGCACTGTTGGCTCAGTTCATTCACTTTACTTCCTGTTCTTAAACCTGTTGCCACATGTTCGGTTCTTAACAGTACCTTATTATTTTATTTTTTGCAATAATTGTCATTGAATAGTGAAGGAATATATATATATATATATATATATATATATATTCATTGTGCTCTCTATGTAGATATAATACTTAATACACTCCTGATCAAAAATTTAAGACCACTTAAAAATTTTTAAAAAGAATTTTTTTACAGAAAGATTTTAAACTCCTACCGCTTAAGGTTACCAATACTACAATCTAAAAGGTTATGGAAACAAAAAGCTATATTCCAAACATTTTATTTAGAAATTTACATTTTTATAAAATGAGGCGATTTACGCATGATCAAAATTATAAGACCAGGGGTATAAATTGTTAGATCTATGGTAATTCCAATGTTTTTAGTTCAGTTAGAGATTAGCAATCACTGTGTAAATGTGTTACCATGCCTAAAGCAAGCAAACTTACCAAAGTTGAGCATTCTCAGATTCTAGAATTCCATAAGCAAGGTTTGTCACAGCGGGCAATCGCAGCTAAGGTAAATCACAGTAAAACTGTGAATTGCAACTTTCTAAGGAACAGTGAGAATTATGGAAAAGCAAAATCCTCTGGTAGGCCCCAAAAAATTTCTCCTGCATTGAGTAAGAGAATAAGACGGGTTGTTATAAAAGAGTGGGGAACTTTCTTCTAGTCATATTAAGGCAGTCACAGATGCTGATTGCAGTCCCGTAATCATCAGATGACACTTTAAAAAGCGTAAACAAATTCCTCGGCTGCTTCCACATCACAAGGTGGACTGCTTAAAGTTTGGTTGTGAATACCAAACATGAGACGTTGAGAAGTGGAAGAAAATCCTGTTTTCTCATGAGAAAAAATTCAATCTAGATGGTCCTGGTGGCTTCCAACGATATTGGCATAACAAAAACATGCCTCCTGAAATTTTATCTACACGTCATAGTGGTAGAGAGTCCCTAATAGTATGGGGTGCCTTTTCTTATAGAGGGACGATGGTGCTCCAGGTGATGCAGGGTTGTCAAACAGTGGCTGGTTATGTGAGCATGCTACAAAAGCATCATTGATGATGGAGGGCCATCATTTGTGTGGGGATGGATGGTTATTCCAACAGAATAATGCTGCAATCCACGCCGCAAGACTGACCTTGACCTTTCTACAAGAAAATGGGGTCCATCTCTTGGGACATCCTGCATGCTCACCAGACTTGAACCCAATTGAAAATGTTTGAGGATGGATGACAAGAGATGTTTATCAAAATGGCAAACAATATTCAACAAAAATGAACTTCGTGAAGCCATCTTCAGAAGCTGGAGCAACATCCCCCACATCTTAATGGAAACGCTTATTTCTAGCATGCCCGACAGAATTTTTGAAGTCATCAAAAGCAATGGCGGTAGAACTCATTATTAAATTTGGTTGTTGAATATGTTCATACACTTTTCATACAATTTTGTAGAATTTTTGTCTCTGATCTTATAATTTTGATCATGTGTAAATCACCTCATTTTATAAAAATGTAAATTTCTAAATAAAATGTTTGGAATATAGCTTTTTGTTTCCATAACCTTTTAAATTGTAGTATAGGTAACCCTAAGTGGGAGGAGTTTAAAATCTATCCGTAAAAAAAATATTTATTTTTCAATATTTTTAAGTGGTCTTAAAATTTTGATCAGGAGTGTATAATCAAATATATTGATCTTCTTGGATTATCCTTGCTGTTCATGAACTGGACATCTATACATATATCCTCTCTATTATAATAAAGGCCACTGTGTATTTGTGTATGCATTATATATATATATATATAGTGTATTGAGGCTCAGAGATAATTATCTGAACATATCTTGTTAAATATAACAGGTAATGAATGTCTGTTATGTTTAATCATGAGTCATTCTAAACATTTTATTTTGGTTTTAATTTCAGGTGAAAATAAAGACAAAAATTGTCCAACATTTAGATATTTGTTTTTATTATACTGGTTTTAAGTTTTCAGCTCGCATGAGCCATCTTCTGAATGGTTACAGGGATGTTAACATAATATCATTTTTGATGGTGGATGTCTTTATCTTGTGTTAACATAAAACCTTGCTATACGACTATAACAGTCACCGAATAGCAGATGCAGATCATAAATTAGTGTTGCAAACTGTAAACAACAGAGCTATATTTAACAAATGCATATATATATACACACACTCACATATATATATACTGTCATCCGCAGACAGATTTGTTTCGCTGTATCACAGCTCATCAGTACGGTTAGACTCCGATTGCTTTTTAACCCAGGATTGAAACCTGACCGAATTGGTGTCAGTCGGCGATTCTACCCCTGGGCTATGGGCATTCGGTGGAAGAAGGCAGACCTTTTTAGCGTGTATATTATCATTATACGCGCCCAATAGCCAGAGTGCTCTAATTCATTTTACTGAATGAGCGATGCCTTCTAAATATATATATGAAAGAAGGGCTGGATCCTGAAATTAGCTGGAAACTGATAGGTTCAGCCCATATTCTGAGGAATTTTCATGATAGGTGCTGTCTATGTTTACTAGAAAAAATTTCAATATTAAAATAACCCCACCAACACCGGCTACTGAATCTTAGGAGGCAATTCAACAGTAAGTGCTGCCACAAGGCAAATTATTCGAATACTTAAGTTTAGAATTTAAATCCCCATTAACTAGATGTTAGAATATAAATTAAAAGGATTCAATTTAAGTTTTAATCTTAATTTTACCCTAAAGTTAACCTTAAAAAGTATTTTAATCCCCCTACCTTCCTATCCCAAGCTTCTTTAATTGCCTATCTTTAGAAAATATGGATTTTTTACTAAACCCCTTTTTCCTTGATTAACACATATATGTAAATATTTTTTTTTTTCTCTAATATTTTTTTCTCTAATATGTTTTCTCTAATAATTTCTAAACTGATAACTTCCTGTAATTGGCATTTAACTTGCTTCTACCTAAAAGGTTTAATCAAATAAACTTAAAAAATAAAAAATTTTTAAATCTTATATTGAAACCCATTCCTTCTCACCTAAATACACCTCTTCAAACAGCTCAAAATCTTAACTTTAAAAAGTAATTTAACTCATTTAGTTGTCTATCTTTATAAAATATGAATTCCTATTCCTCCCCTTCCTAAATGTACCATTTCAACACCCTGTAACCCTGTGACTACCAGCTCTGTCCTTTTCCACTTTATGACCGTTGATAACCTAAAACCCCTCCACACTTTAACCCAGGGCCTTGCCATTTGGAAAAACAATGTTGCTGACTTCATGTAGAGTCTCTATTAGAGATCCTATGTCTAAACTACACCCAACACCTTTGAATTTTGAAAATTTTTCTCTAATTTTTATATGTGTATATATATATATATATATATATATATAATGTAGAAGATAGACGGAAATTGACATTTCATTTAAATTTTTGGAAGATGTTATCCATCAGGGGAGGAAGCAAACAGAACTTCAACAGGTGGGAAAAGTGAGAAACTGTTTAGGTAGAAGAGGCAGTTACATTTAATTATTTCAATGGTAAAAGGGGTGGGATCAGGATGCCAGTCAGGCTTAAATTCATGTAGTCAGGGCAAAAGACAAAAAGAAACAAATAGAAAAAAAATAACTTGAAAGACCGATTCAAACAAGAATTAAAACTGGCAGAGCCATTGCTTTAATTTTTTTTCCTGAAAAAAAAAAAAAAAAAAAAAAAAAAGGAAAGAATGAAAGTTAGAAGGTAGAATACATGGAATAGGCACTTCTGGAGAGTCACAAAGAAGGAAAGAGAAAAAATAGCTTGAAAGACAAGTTCAGACAAGAATTAAAAATGGTTAGTTTTTCTTTTACAAAATGTATTGTTGATAATATTTTTTGTTTTGCTAAATTATATTGATGGTAATTTTTTTTTACTATGAAAATGTATTGTTGGTATTTTTTACTTTAAAAATGTATTTTGTAATTTCATAGTTTTTTTTACCTTAGTTTGTAGTTTAACTATTTGTCCAGCATTGGGATACTAACAGCTGCTACCTCCCCGGGTCAGGGTGGACGTATAAAACAATGGCAAATAAGATGAGGTTTCACACTTCTCAAAACCTCTCAATCTAAGTTCTTGCTGCCTTTGGAAATTGTGGAGCATCATGATCCCCTATACTCTGAAGATACACAACATAGAATTCGCTTTGCTAGAAGGTTGATATGAGCTTAAAAAATATAAAGAAAACGCTATTGGAATGCCATGAAGAATATATTTATAGTTGAAAAGTAAAATATTGCATGATAGTATTTAACAAGGCGAGTTAGCAAGGCTCTTTCCAGTGTAACTTGCATAGCCCAGCTCAGAAAAGAACAATATTATTTAAATGTCATTGAATATCCACTTTTAATCATTATTTTGGTCTTGATTCTCATATAAAAACTAAAAAATTATAATAGCAAATAGGATCAAATCAGATCCGTTCAAAGATATGAACAAATTTTTGAGCAATTACGCTTCTTATTTTCTTAAAGTTAAATCATTATGAATACAAAATTTAATTCATCAAAAATTCAGATGAAAAATTCTCATTGGAAAAAAAGAGAAAATAGAACAAAATTAAGTCAATATTTAAATGACATCACATTGTAAAATGTTACTTTTTATACATTTTATAGCGATTTTTAGGAATTCAAAGATTCATGTCTGGAAATATTTTAATTTCTTCACAATTTAAAATGATAGAGAAGCAATCTTCCTAAAATTTTACCTTAAATAGCGAATTTAATAAGATGTGGTCAAATCTAATACAGAAAATCCAAAACTTTTCTTTTAATCCTGAAGTAAGTTTGTGCGTCCTATTTGCAGATAGATGCTTCTAAAATGCCATTTGTTTGATGTACGCTAGAAGAAATAAACCAGAAACTGATGACTTTTAGTTGTTATAAAACTGAAAGTAATATCTTCTCTGATTTACAGTCACTTACTGAAAACACTCAAATCTGAATAGCACACATACGATTCTGGCTTCGAATTGAATTTTTACATTCTCTCAAAAATCTATTGAAACAGGCTCCAAGTTCCACTTGCTAAATACTGTTGTTTGATTGGTTTGTAAGTGGATTTGCCTATGCCCACACAACAAGATCACTAACACAACAAATTTCTTCTTTCTGCACACATATATGTAAATAATTTAATCAGTGAATGAGAAACCTAAAGAACATACCAGAAAACAAAACCTGAGAAATCTAACAAGCCTATGCAAAATTTGATTTTGTGATATGAATTGTTGATAAAGTTGAATTTGTCAGAAGGGCTTATAGGCTGCTAAGCAGCTGGTCGATCAGCAACACCCCTGACTTTGTCTCGCAAACCATCATGTCAAATCCTTACCCTTCTTCCTCACACATTGATGTGTTGTCCTTACTTTCTTTGCCAACAATGTCACAGTTACGACTACAGAAAGAAAGGGAGAACATCACAGAGCTGTGGACTACCCACTTTTCTCTTTGAGTGACACATACTTATTCCCTTTCCACATCTCTCAACTTTCTCTTCTTCTCTCTCTAAGGACGATCACTTGGGCAAACTGCACATACCTTCATGAACATTACATACAATTACAAATGGCCATCTTTAAACAAATTCATACCAACATCTGATGCCAATTAGCTAAAAATTAAGAACAATCAAATTTGTACATTTACATCTGCCTATGTCATAATTCTTCTTGCAAGAAAAATTATAGGGAGTTAGAAAATTAACCTAGTAGCTGTTATTGCTCTTTACAGTACTTACGGGAGTTTTCGTATTAATCTTTTGTTTGAATATTTGTCTATACTCCTGAGATGAGGTAGTATTTGCACCATTTGGACTATTGTTTTCATCTTTGCTGCCATGTTTACAATGTTTTGGCCATTGTAGACCCCAGCCTTCTTCAGGTGCTAGAAATTTTGAACCAACCTCTTTATTGTGATCACTGGTGTATGTCATCCTCAAGGACACATGGCCCAGTAGATAAATGTGTTGGTTGGTTCCAATGACTTGACCCAAAGTGTTGTGAGTTCAATACCAGGCTACAATAGTGGTGAACAAGTAACTTAGAGTCATTTGGAAAGAAGGTAGCTCATGGGTGCCAGAAGTGGCTTTGCACATGGAATGAAAATGTTATACCCCAGTGATTGTAATAAACGGTTCAGTTCAAAATTTTTAGTACCTGAAGAAGGCCAGTGTGTACAACAGCTGAAACATCGTAAACATGTCAGCAAAGATGAGGACAATAAGATAAATAGTGCATTTGTTTGAAGTAGTGTGGAACATTAACATCATGATTATATCATTATTTTCTCTTTAAATTACATATGCTATACATTTCAGTTGTTGCCACTATTAAAAGTCCTCAAATGTGGTTTCTGTTATCTGGTAGAGTTCTTTGTGATTCAGTAGTGCCAGTCCAAATTGTTTGAAGAAAGATGGTTTTCGCTTAAGCCTACATGCCTCACTCTTTTGAATCAATTCCCTTCATGCTATACATTTTAGTTGTTACTACTGTTGAAAGTCCTCAATTGATGTGGTTTTTGTTATCTGGTATAGTTCTTTGTGATTCAGTAGTGCCAGTCCAAGAGGTTTGAAGAAAGATGGTCTTCACTTAAGCCTACATGCTTTACTCTTCTGAATCAATTCCCTTCATGCTATACATTTTAGTTGTTACTACTGTTGAAAGTCCTCAATTGATGTGGTTTTTGTTATCTGGTATAGTTCTTTGTGATTCAGTAGTGCCAGTCCAAGAGGTTTGAAGAAAGATGGTCTTCGCTTAAGCCAACATGCCTTACTCACTTGAATCAATTTCCTTTAGGCTATACATTTTTCTTTACCAACATCCATAGGCTTCCCTTTAAGTTATTTTTGATCTTAGAAACTGATGTACAGCTTACAATTTAGATATTTCTGAACGGGTTTGGTGCGATCTATTACAAATAGACAAATTCATATGAATCCGCAGATATAGATCCAAAGACATAGATCCGCAGATATACTAGAAAGTTCTCAGCCTGACTGAGAGACCTGTTAAAAGAAATTCTGTTTGAATATTTAAATAGATTTGAAAGTGATTTTAACTGAGGACTTTTGAGCACCTGCTAATAAATAAATATGAATAGACTGTTCTCTTAGATTCTTCTCGGTGCTAATTCTTAAGACCGAGTCCTGGGTATGATGATAAACAACACATGGCAGCAAGTCTTTTGGTCAAGAGAGTTCAATTTTTGAGTGTTGAGCCACCTCTTAATTGTTTTTGTTTCCAGATCTACCCTGACTGATGAAGAGAGCACCAGTTAGGATCTCAGCTATAGGCAAATAATGAACTCATGAACAAAAGACCATGAAAGTATAAAAATACAAGCAATGCATTTATATATATATATATATATATATATATATATATTCATTCGTGTAAAATCCTTTGTAAAATAAAGACAGAAGCTGATGATGGTTCGCCTGAAATAGGCCTATACTTCCATTTACCATGAAATAACGCATCTGCCTTAATTTTTCTTATATTTGCTCTGTATGTATTTATATACATATATACTTAGAGCTCTCTTAGAGAGTTATCCTACCACTGTATATACAGGATACTCATTTGGATTATTCTATACCCACACTGCATGCTGAGATAGACAGATATATATATATATATATATATATAAAACCAGCTATACCTTGTTTTCCCCCTCTACTCCACTTGCTCTGTATTTCCTTCTCTGCTCCACTCGCTTCATGTTTCCCTCTCCTCCTTAACTTTTTTCGTCTTCCTATCTCCTCCAACCCTTCATTCTATTTTCCCCTCTTTTCCTCTTCCACACTCCGGGTTTTCCCCCCTCTCCTCCTCTTCCACACTCCTGGTTTTCCCCCCTCTCCTCCTCTTCCACACTCCGGGTTTTCCCCCCTCTCCTCCTCTTCCACACTCCGGGTTTTCCCCCCTCTCCTCCTCTTCCTCACTCTCCTCCTCTTCCTCACTCCAGGGGTTTCCCCCCTCTCCTCCCCAATTTACCTATACTGCGGAACATAACTTTTTGTGCTTTTCTCATTCTTTTCAACATTCTCTCTCCTGTTTACAACAAACAAAACTCATCTATTCATTGTAGCTTCCACCTTGAGAAATACAACAACTAAATTAACCCTTTTTGGCCAAGATCCATAAAGTTGTTAGCCATGGTACATTGACAGTCTATCCCTAGAGAGTATTTCTCTATTGTACTTAAGAAAAGTTTGGCCTTTACTTACAGCTTCAATTAAACTCTCCAAGTTTTCTTCATTTTTTTTTTCTTAATCTAAGCTAACTTTAAGAAACCAGTTCATTGTCATCAAATCTCTATCAAATGATTTATAGACACTTTGCATTAAACTGGAAAATATTTATCCAATGTTTAACAACTCCTGACTGAAGCATGAAAGCTTTTTTGATGTTTAAAGTTAATTATGATGAAGTGATACGAAATGTTCTTTCTTATAAACTCTTTTTCTTGTTTTTAATGAACTAATGTAGGGATATTGTTTTTTCATTATCAGTATTTTCTTGTCATGACAACTGTTGTGGATTCTTGTTAGAAACCACACAATATAATAATAACAAAACAGATATGAGAGAAAAAATGTAAGTATATTGAACTAGATATATACAACCTGTACACGGTTAGTAGAATTCAGGAATACTTGTTAGTAGGAGTCAAATATATACAATCTTGTAGATAAGAAGTAAGTCTGGGTAATAAGTCTATATTCTTGCTGACCAACTAGTGGTGGTTCAACTGCTCTGACAATCACACCGTGACCAGCACTGCCTTACATACACCTGTTCTCTGTAGGCAGGATCATATGTACACCTTAGACGAATCCATTTATATATGTAAAAAAGGGATGACTCCCCAACAACAACAAAAATCTCCTTTTATAGAGATGCTTCTTCAAAAAGACTTCTTTTTTTTTCTTTTTTTTTTTAAATACAAAGTTCTTTCAGGACATAAGCAGTCATTACTCTGTATAGATTACCTTTTTTCTTTATTATCTGTGAAATATCACAAATACTTAGGAAAGATAGTGGAGTAGTTTCCCTACTCTCTTTTCCACAGTTAGAAAACTCAGTTGTCCCTCTCTTTGAATGGTTACCAGACAAGGCTTGAGAGTAGTAGTCTACACTGCTATTTGCTGGAGTTAGAAGAAACGCTTTCTTACTTTCCTAGGGGCATGATTGCAAAAGTGCAATACAACAGACTCATCCGGTATTTGATATCATCTTAAAAATTCCAACCCTTACCTTACGATCACTTCCCTTGAAGAAGATTAATGTTCTGATATTTATCAAGAATACTCGACAGTGTTCTGCGGCAAATATTCTGCCACTTTGAAAGAATTCTTGCTTGGCTGAAATTTGAAGCACTGATCCCTCTTTTTTTCTGCATTTCCTAAATAAAAAGGAATCAATTTTCTGACCTGGGGCAACTATCATCTGCCCCCTCTCTTCATAAAAAGAAAAAAATCTTTTTTGTTTGTTCTTTATTAAGATTTTAGAAATGGAAATTCTTTACAACTTATTATTTTTAAGATATGCCTCAAGGACTTTTTCCGCAAAGGATGCCATTTTTAAAAAGAATGAACTTGAGAACTTATATTTTTTTTTATTTGGTTTTCTATCAGTCAAAGAACCTACCAACCTATCGCTTAGTTTCCCATCAATATTTCAATTTATCTATGTCATCTCTTGATCTATTTTAGACTGTTGACATCAAGTTTATATATCTATTACAATCTGTTCACATATACTCATATCTCTGCCATAGCCACCAAAACCGTGACATCACCCCTGGTCAGCGGCTGATGAAGACAGGGTATTGCATGTGCTAACACACTTTGTATGCTACAAAAAATAAATATATATATATATATATGTATATATATATATATATGGTCAATCTCATCATATCTGTATATCGTTTTCTCTTATCTGTGTCTATTTGTCTCAAAAGAAAAAAATATATATGGCTATCCATCAATATTTTATGTATATTTTTTATTTATTCTTCAGTCTATTGATATTTTTTAATCATTTTACCCCAAGCAAGGTAATAAAGTCACCCAGAAACTGAGTTTGCAAAAAATAATCATTATTTATGAGCAATAACAACAGAATACTAATCAAGAAGACAACAACATTTAAATTTTTGAAATTGGAAGAAGCAAAAAGCAAAACTGCAATTATATCCTAATCTCAATTTATTCATACCTTAGATTAGGATAATAGAAGAATTTGATTCAAAAAGACAAGATTGAAATTACGTTTAAATTTTTGAAGATTCTAGTTGAAGAAACTGATTTTAGTTTTAAAAAATTGTAAGTTAGTTTCACAGGTGAGAAGTGTGAGAAGAAACTATCAGAATAGAACTTATTGTTCTAGTTATTTCAACCATAAAATGAAGAGACCTAGTTGTTAATATAGTACTGCACTTAAATTCATGAGATTATAGTACCAGGGAGAGAAAAGCAATGAAAATATAAATAAAAAAGAAACAGTAAATTTATGTGAATGATTGGAAAGTAACTAAAGCCAAGATGCTATGTCAAGACTCATAACATTGCAGACCCTTCTTTGGTTTTTCACCAGAAGGATGACCAGGTCAGATATGGTAACAATATTCAGTGCAGAGATGAATGGTAGATTTCTTAACATGAGAGAAGGATTCAGGTGAGAAAAAAATGTTTGGCCTAACAGCAGACCTAGCAATTGATTCAATGTAACTTTCCACTTCAAGTCAGTAAACAACAAACAAGTTGCAGTGAGCTTCTGTCTCCCTTGTCTGCTTTCTCTCCTCGTCTCCCTTGTCTGCTTTCTCTCCTCGTCTCCCTTGTCTGCTTTCTCTCCTCGTCTCCCTTGTCTGCTTTCTCTCCTCGTCTGCTGTGTCTTTCTCTCCCCTCTCTCTTTCGTCTGTGTCTTTTTTCCCCTCTCTCTCCCTCATTTGTTTTTCATCACTTTTCCTTATCTTTCTATCTCTGTTCAAATCTTTTTGCGTCTTGATTCATTTGTTTATCTCTGTCTGTTTCCATTACCATCATGGGCACACATTTTGTCAAAATAGGTCAGGGATGAGCTGAGTTTATATGATTATTGAATATTCATGAATTGTATTGATACAGACTTTCTTACCATCCCCAGGTGACTTCATGCCAAATTTATATGAGTGTAGTATACATTTTATGAACTGCTTTCTTCCCAAATACAAATGAAGGTGAGCGAGATGAATATTTCTTAATCCACCTCCTCACTCCTCTTAATCTACCCGAATGACCAAGCATCAAAATACTTTGTTTTCTCACACATTGTTTTGTCTGAGAATCCCTGAAAAAAAAAAAAAAATTGTTCAGATTGTGAGAAATGAATCCAGTTTTTTTCGTTTCTTTTGTATTTTTGTCATTTATTTGATAATGTGTTTTCCTTAGAGGCCAAAATGGTTGCATGTTGCCTTCCTTCATATAATCATTGTCTAGACTCAAGTGAAAACATAGATTTTGAATGCTGATTTTTAAAGGTTAATTTTTTTCTGCAAGGCTGATTAGCACAATGACATCGTTGAGGACTGGATAATGTGTTACCATCTGTTGTAGCTCGAACATCGTGGTAGTAAATTGAAAGTGGAGTCACTATTATAAAGTAGACTGGTTGTCCAATCCACTACATTTATAATAAAAATAACTCAGAGCACTATGTAACAAGAATAACAACAATGAATTAAATATAGTTACAGGATTGATTAATTTGTGCATGCAAGATTTAGTGGGAAAAGTTCTCTTGGATGTTGAAGAAAATGTATCAATGTTTGTACTAATTAGTAGTTGAATATAATTATACATGTCGTGAAGTATGCTTGTAAGAGAGAGAGAAACATTTTTGGTGTAACTAATTGCTGAACGCAATTAGCGCAGTATGTGAGTTGGAAAGGAACTAATGGCATTCGGACTGTTAGCTCCAAAAAGCAGGATCCAACTGGCCTAAGCACGTGTGAATATCAGCTTATATATTTCTGAATAAAGCGCAGGAAAAAAGAGGTTTCACATGTGGTACTAATGTAAGAGTATGTACGTGCATGTTTGTGTACGTGCGTACATGGCAATATGTATATAAGTATGTACATGCATGTAGAAGTGATTATACCTCATCATGCATCCAACTATTAATCAATATATATGTAAGTTAGTAAAATTTGAAGTGTGTGTATATAATATATAAATATATATGAGCATGTGATTAAAACATTGACATTCTATGAAACATGGATTCAAATACCGCCATTGTCAATTTTGTTGAGGAGGTGACTTCTTCATAATATTAGCTTAGGTAAGCAATCTTACTGTGTGCCAAAATAAGGATGTTCCGGAAATGTTTTGTTTTAACCTCAATGGCATTTAATGTTGACAAGATTTTTACAATAGATTTGTATGAATGAATATGTATTTTTTTTAAGAAATCAATTTGTAGATCTGGTTTCATTGACATATTTTTCTAAGTTAAGAGTTAAATGTATTTCTGGTATATTTATTTTTTCTTTAAAATATACTGCTGTTAATATTTTTTATTTTTCCCCCCAAAAAATGCTCTGTCGGTAATATTTTTTTTTTAATCATATCACCCCGAGCAAGGTGGTAACACCACTGATGTGCAGGGGGCTATCTAAGAGTGAAAAGAATGGAAAAGAGAAAGCCGGAAACCACATCCTAAACAGGAAACAAGGGATGAGCCTCTTCACCCGTTCAACAGATGTGGGTGGAGTGTGAACCGGGCGATAGTTTAGTCTATCTACTCCAATTGAATTCGTTGCAATCATATACGCGCAAATACCCTTGGGAAAGGTATCAATCCATCTCTTCCCTCCAGTTATGGGTCAAATAACAGGACGGATTGGGTTCTATAGCCTTGGTTGGCAACCAGTCTACCGCAGAAAGCAATGGCAACCTACTGCGGGATAATCTTCTGCCCAGTCAGTCATGTCTCTTTGGAGACATGATCGCCCAAGTGTGTATCACGTATGACTGACTGACTCCAATTGAAAAAAATTTTCTCCATAAATATATTACTGGTAATATTTTCTTCCCTAAAATGTACTACACTATAAAAATATTTTTATACCTTCAGTGTTTTGACCACCAGTTTGGGGTTTAACTATTCACCCATATCTGATACCCTAACAGGTGCTACCACCCCAAGTCAGGGTGGAGCTGAGAACAACAGCAATGAAGAGGTGGTTTCATGCTCTTCAAAACTTCCCAATTAGAGGCCTTGCTGCTGGATGCAGTTTATCATCATACCCAGGATGCGTGTATGGGTAAGTGGGAGGTAATCCCTCTGCAGAGGTGCAGTTGATGTATTTTGAAGCTCCAGCCAACAGTGGGATGAAACTGTTTTGAAGCTGTCATGCTAGCTCAGTTGCAAGTCATTGTAGCAAAGGGTTCAAGTTACTTCATGTGAAATGTCCATTCAGAATGTAGGTGATCACTGACTTCCACTTGGCTCTGTCTCTTGTCACTTGTAAAATTCTTCCTTTTGGTATCTATCCCAAACCTATTTGCTCAGGCATATCAAGTAGGTCTTGCACTTCTTTCCTCTGTCTCTCTTTTTCTCTGTCATGTGAGTATTAAATTCTCCAGGCCCTCCTTCCTCATTACATATCACAGAAACTTGATCTGTCTCTTCCTTATGAAGTATGAGCTTTCTTGTTTCCATCCTCTCCAACACCTTGTTGTTAGTCACGTGCTCAGTCCATGGTATCCTCTGTAAAACTACATTTCTGCTGCCTCAAGCCTCTCCTTCATTCTTGAGGAGATCATCTAACATTCACTGCCAAACAGAAGGACAGATATGACATAGCAATCTAGCACTCACTCTTTTTTTTTTTTCCAATAAGATTTTTCTGTCTTTCAGTATTCTGGTTAGCGTTTGGAATGAGTTCTTGGCTATGCCTTTATGTCTTTGGATCTCAACATCTCACTCTCTATCCTCTATCAGAACACTTCTCAGGGATTTTAATTTCTTTACTTGTTTAAGTTTCTTCAACCTGTAGTTGGCATTTTGGGGATCTTCTTTTTGCTGATGACCATACATTCAATTTTCTTGAAGTTTATGCTTAGTCCTGTCTTCTCGCTTTCTCTTGCTACCTTCTGCAGGAGGTTGAGATTGTGGATGTCAATGACGAATCATTGCAAGGGTTTTCATTTCTCTCGGAATTGTTTCGCTGTATAAGTTGAACAGATCCGGCTTATGGCCTATCATGTTGAATACACCAGTTCTCACTCGATCACTGAAGTTAAGCAACATTGAGCCTGGTCAGTACTTAGATGGGTGACCGCTTGGGAATACCAGGTGCTGTAAGCGTTTATGCGCTGTAGTGTGGTGGATATCGACTCGGAAAGAGAAATCGGTGAGCCGAGTTCGAATTCCAGTTGAATACCCTGCATTCACTTAAGCACTGGTACCCTTGGGAAAGGTATTAATCCATTCCTTCCCCTCCAGTTATGGGTTAAATAACAAGGGTAGAACTTGGGGATTCTCCCACTAAAAACAAATTCCAATGAATCTTACAAAACAAAGAACAATAAAACAAATAAACTAAATAAAACAAATCAAAACGATTTTCAGCATTAAATGACCTAATGAAGGTTGATATGCTGGTTAAATGAACCAACCAACCAACATAGTCTAAAATTGAACAGATCCAGTGAGAAAATACGTCCTTGTCTTACATCCTTTTATTTTTGTATACTGGCTGATTTCATTTTCAGTTCATATTCAAGTGGTTTGCTTCTAATATAGATTCTTGATTTTCCTAACTTCTTTACCAAAAATGTCGAGGTTGTCAAGCATCTCTATCAAGTCTTTGTGGCATACTTTCCTGGCTGAATGAGGCGAAATTATGCACGCCTTCCCAAAAATCTTAATTGACTCTGTGGCTGCTGAGGAAATAAAAATTGTGCCTGAGCAGAGGTTAGTAATAAGGATTAACTAGTCAGGTGAATAGACTTCATTTTTCCAAGACTGATGAATATCTACATCTATATGTTCTTTGTCAGGTAAGGCATCTGCTTGTTTGATCAAACATTGATGAGTTTTCTTCTGAGAATTTTATGAAATGATTTGAATTTTAGAAGCAGGCTTTGAAGTGAGGATAGTGCTTCCTTTCCAGGATACTGACACAAAACTATTTTCTTCTTCCTTAAAAAGTTAGAATGCTTATATATTCATAAAATGTACAACTGACGCGTTGTACCTGTCTATATATCCAATATAAATTTTCTTCAGTAAAACAAATACGTTTTGTCAGAAGACAAAAAAAAAAATTTTTTTTACTTTTCATTTCTCTCCTGCAAATTGGATATTCTAAGCAACAGAATGCCTGCAATTAGCTATCTTCTTCCAAATCTTTGGTTGGATTCCAAGAAACAATCCTTTCAATAATCAGGTGTGATAGCTTCACTGACGAGTCACTCTGAGCTTCTATTGCCTGCAAGGCAGTTTTCAACACTGATTTATGCCAAGCATCTTCTCTTTAGCAAAAATGTCATTTCTGATCTACCAAGTGAGATATCAGTCGGGTTCTATTGGCTGTTTGGAAAATAAATAAATTCTCCTGAAATAATAAACAAAAATCCAGAAAATTTATTCTTATGAATTTTTTTTCTATCTTTTCTGCTCTAAAAATGGCATTTTTACATATTTTTCAATGTCATTTTGCCATAAAACACACTTTGCACCTCTATGAAATCAATTAGTCAATGTTTCAGAATTTACTCAAAAATTCACAAATTCAAATTCCAAAAATATCTAGTCAAAATAGAGCAAGAAATTAGCTTTACTTCTAATTTGCCAGTTGAAAAAAATAATTTCAAACTGAAATGCGAGCAATATTAATTTTACGATAAGCTTTCTTTATTTGTAGAAAAACAGAAAAAATTGTCTAAACTGTTTAGATGAAACAGTCATTAATAGTTTTTCATAGTTTACCTTTCCTTTTATTCAAGATTTTAGAATAGTTCAAAATTTAAATGTTTAATGTTATTTTTCTCCTGATTACTTTTGTGTTTCAGGTTACTAAATAAAATATTTACACTTGCCTTGATAAAGTAACCTAAGGAATGAAACATTTTGGCAAAAAAGAGTTTTCTTGTCATTTAAATTAACAGTTATTCCACTATAGATTATGTCAGTATCTTCATTTGTGGTTCAAACACACTTTGGAATTCTCTATTTTCTAGATTTCTGCTGTCACTTCAAATGTTTAAACTTCTGAGATTAATTGCTGCTGTTATTCTGTAGATTATGTTAAGTAGAGCAGTTCTGAAGAAAAATCTTTTAAATTAGAAACTGTGTCTTTCTTCTTTTATGGTCATGACTTTTAATTTTTGTTTTACGCTATTTATTCTTCTCTCTCTCATTTTACATTTTAGCACTCATTCTCTCTAAAATTTCCCACTGACTCTCTCTCTCACTCTTTTTCCCACTGACTCTCTCTTTCCCTCTTTTTTCCCCACTGACTCTCTCTTTCCCTCTTTTTTCCCCACTGACTCTCTCTTTCCCTCTTTTTTCCCACTGACTCTCTCTTTCCCTCTTTTTTCCCACTGACTCTCTCTTTCCCTCTTTTTTCCCACTGACTCTCTCTTTCCCTCTTTTTTCCCACTGACTCTCTCTTTCCCTCTTTTTTCCCACTGACTCTCTCTTTCCCTCCATTTTGACGATGGATATCCTATCAGCAGATGTATAATATTGGGTCTAATGCACTGTCATTTTTTGAATGTGTTCTGGATTGTGCAGTAGTTTCCAGTAGAGCCTCTCAATGCTATGATGAGGGATACTGTTATGAAAATATCTCTGGGCAAGTCAACTCTGGTTGTTTATGCATCTCTACCGACTCATCATCCACTAAACCAGCCAAATGCAAAAGCAATAAAATTGATAACAAACAAGACTATCAAACCTAACCACAAAAAGAAAAGTAGATCACAGGTATACTATCTTCTATGCTAATGTAACGGATGGACATTCCAACTTACTACAAGTGGAACTCCATCTTCAGTCTAATCTCCTGTTTCTGTCTGAAATAAGTACCAATGCCTCAATCCCATTGCAAAAGCTGACAATTTTGGACTACTTACCTATTATAACAAAATACAACCTAAATCATGTTGGGCAGCACATTTGTCTTTGCTCTGTATTGCTCCAAGATGAAGGGTCGGTAATCTTCGATTGAATATCAGAGAGGATTGACAATATTCTCACCAAAATTCCCTTGAACAACTTTCACATATGTGGTTACTTCATTGTTCACCATAAAGAGTGGTTTGTCCACTCTAAGTAAACTAATAAGGAATGTAGAAATTGCAGAGACTTCTCCATCGCTTATGAAATGACCCAGATCATTGAAAAAAAAGCCAAGTTTCAGATGCAATGGGGCAACAGGCAAACCTCTTCAACCCCAACAAATACACAGCAGAAACCAAACAGCCAATTCTGGTTCATCCCTGAATGCACTGCAGCCATAGCTCACTGGAACCACTACTTCAAATTCTATTGGAAAGAGAAGTGTAGTCTGTCCCTCACTTCTTTCAGAACTACCCACAATCACTATTAGAGAGTTCTGGAAAACACAGAGTGCAGTTAAGCACAAGCAATTCAGTTCATAGTTGAATAATAACGAATTGTATCTTATGAATTCTGTAAGATCACCAAATTATGATACAGAGACAAAGTGGCTGGGCTCTCTATTGTAAGTAGCTACTAGTGCATTGTAGTGCAATGGATATTGACTCAGAACAACAAATCAGGGCGCCAAGTTTGAATTCCTTGCATTCACTTACCACAAATACATTTGGGAAAGGTATTAATCCATCTCTTCTATCCAGTTATAGGTTAAATAACAGGACAAATTGGATTCTATAGCCTTGGCTGGCAACCAGTCTACCATAGAAAGCAATGGCAACCTACTGTGGGATAAGCTTCTGCCCAGTCAGTCATGTATCTTTCAAGACATGATTGCTTAAAGCGTGTATCACGTATGGCACTCAACTGACTGACTAGGTTATATCCTACTCAGCAGCATAGGCAAAGCACTTCACCTCAATATTTGCCTCAAATTTGATGTTATATAACAAAGTCAATCCCCTCCCCAACTTCCACATCTCACTGGGCAAAATCCCAGTAATATACTCATTTCAGTAACATAAGTCTCTAAACTTATCAAAAGCCTCGACCCTAAAAAGTCATTGGCCCAGATAAAATTTCAGTGGTCATCCTTAAGAAAATCAATTTATAATTATTCCAAATTTGAGTAAAATTATTTGACTGTTTCTTGAGGGAGAAATTGTAGCAGTGACTTTCCTCGGTGACCTAAATAGGCCAGAGTCGGGTGTATGTTTTGTAAAGGAGTGTGGCGACAGCAAATTGGCGAGCGTTGATCAGATGGAGAATCAGAGAGCACTTCATGGTAAACAGAATTGGTAACGCTTGTTGCCGTTTATATTTACTGTGCTGAGTGTGCATTGGCTGAGTGGTAGCCAGGTTGAGTGCATAAAGTGTGGTATGCTCATTTTGAACGAGGTCGTTGTTGTTATTCAAGTTGTCGTTTGTATGAGAATAGTGTTTCGTATATTAAGACAAGACGTCTGAATTTGGTTTGCCTGTTTGAAATACTTTCCTGTGGTTGCTTCCTTCCAATATATATTTATTTCCTTTTGCAACAAAAATCTTTGCCAAGCATGTGGAAGGAGACATACATATGTCTAGTCTTCAAGAACGTAGTTAACTAATCCTTCCCCACCCAGTACAAACTCATTATCATCAGTAAGCTTTTTGTGGTCATCATTGATATGGTCATTGAGAAGCTGAATAGGAATAATCTCATGCTATGAGTAGTAGGGGTTTCAATCTGCCTGATTCACTGCTGTCGCCTTAATTGCCATTACTCACAAAACTACTGCAACCCTTGACAACACACACATCACTTAGACCATAGCATTATATATCTCAGAAACCTTTGACAAGGTGTGGCATAAAGATTTGCTTCACAAGCTCTCCTGTTAGGGAATCACTAGAAGAATTTTCCCTATTATAAAACCCTTCCAAAAAAGTAGATCTTTGAAATTAGTTATTAATGGCCAGTGTTCCAAGGCCCTCATAGTCAATGTAGGCACCCCAACCCCAGGGGTCACTTCTCAGACCAATTCCTTTTCTGATTTATGTAAATGATCTACCATAGAATATACTGTGATCATTTATAAGCCTTCCATCATCGCTGATCAGACCCTGAATAGCCACCAGTCATAATGAACGGATGTTTTTTGAAGAGGCCTCGTTTCTGGTGAGGATACTAAGCTTCAGACTTACACAGCTTCCTATAACATTTAATTATCTGACTCCTCAGGTGATCCTATACCTGTATAAGAGCCAGATCAGGCTGAAAACGAAGTACCATTGCTATATTTGGGCTGCTCAGACTTACATTCTGATCTTGATTGAGTTCAAAATTGTCTGAGTCCTTGTTTGGGGTGGGGTTATTTTCTACATTTCAACCTCTCTCTCTCCCAGGTAAACTGTGGCAAATCTCTCACTGCTCTATCACTACCACCATGGAGAATGCTCAGACAAACTGCCTCACTTGGTTCTATTAAGTCAGACCTTCATGGCTGGGATCTGCCAATGCCTCTTGCATAGTTGCAAACCATCCACACTCTCTCTGTATTCCATTAGCAAGAAGTACGTTCCATTCAAACAGTTTCTTTCTGCAAACCACAGCCCTATAGAATGTCAGACAAATCTTACAGATAGACTTCAAGAGCTCCCAATGAGAAATGTGGCATCTGTTTGCACAGACCATTGATCTGCAACCAATAATTTGTTAAATGAGATAATTTCTTCAATAGAATAATTGAACCATAACTTCTTATGATGGCTTCTCATGACTAAACTAATAAGGCACATTCAGCACAAGAACGATTTTTTAAATGGTCAAAAGAAATATACATTTAATTTCTATCAGAAGACATATTTTCTTTATTACAATTTCCCAAATTCTTAGCCAGTTGAGTAGATTTAATTTTGTGAGGTTAGAAAAAAGCATTTTCATTTAGTTTCAAGTCCTATTAAACTAAACTGATTAATGATCTATATATAAATGCCTCTTGAAAATTAATCACCAAAAATGATTTTCATATTGTATATAATGCAAGGAGAAAAGCTTCTAAAATCCAAAATAGCACAAATAGCCTTAATAAAACTAGGCACATAAATGTCATCTTAATGACTACACTCAAAAAGAATAAATCAGATCTTAAGATTTGTCACAATTGTACAATAATGAACAAAGTAACCATATTGAACCTGAAGTTGGAATGAATATGCTGATAGATTGTATAAATGTTGCATTATAAAATAAAAGATGAACTGAACGATTATTTTCACTACAAATCTTTGTGCTTTAGTTGTCCATTGAAATAATGCCTAATCATAGTTTACACATAACAAATGGCACGTGAGTCATGTGTTCGCTAGATGTGCTGCTTGACCCAGAGAGTTGTGAGTTCAATACCTGGGCACTGCAGACAGAACAAAAATTTGGTGAGTTGAGTTACTAAATCTGAAATATCTTGAAGAGGTATGGCACGTCAAATTAAAACAATCTAACCCCATAGACAAAATAGTTTGGTTTGAAATTCTAACCTATATCACCTGAAGACGGTCAGAGTATAAAATGTCCAAAATATCAAGAATATATCAATAAACATGAGCCGAACAGTCCAAACAATGTAAATAGTGTAAATAAATGTGATTCTAAATAAAAGGAAAAGAAATTTATTAATATAAAAATCTATTGAAAGTGCAATACTTTCCAAATCATTTTTTTTAATTGTATCACACGGAGCAAGACAGTAATGCCACTGATGTGCAAGGGGCTACATAAGAGTAAAAAGATTAGAAGAGAGTGACGAACCAGTTAGAAAGGAGCAAGAGAAGGATGAAAATACAGGTGTGATGACAGCTGCAAAGGTGGAGAGAAAGGAAAGTATATACAGGGTGGTGAAGAAAGAACTAGAGTAAAGTGGTTAAGAGATGAGTATTGACATTGCATTTAAATTCCTGGAGGTTGCAGCCGTCAGGAAAGCAAGAATATGGAAGCGAGTTCCACAGGCGGGAAGTGCAAGAAAAGAAGCTGAAGGAGTAGAATTGTCGTCTGCATTTGGTTGATCTAACTTTGAATGGGTGAGACCCAGTTGCCAGTCTGGTTAAACGAGTAAGCACCTGTTGGAGAGGCACCAGTGACATAAGTTCGTTGGAGCAGAAGCCATGAAAGTATTTATAGAATAGACAAAGGGAAGCCACATCTTGTTGATGGGAAAGTGGCTGGAGTCGAGCATTAAGTCGGTACCTATCACATTACTGATTCTTCTTTGGAGCCTGTCAAGAACACTGAGATAAACAGCAGGGGTGCCTGACCATATATGACAGCAGTACTGTCTACATAAAATTTATACCCAGGGTCATATAACATATCTGCTTGCCTGACTAACTAAAGTAGAATGGAGGATCTAATCTAATCTAAATCTAAACTTATTTATAAATGGAACTTTGTGTGTGTCCATTACCTATAAACTCTGAAATGGCTGAACCGATTTTCTTGAAAATTTACACAGTTGTACTATAAGCATCTGTGAGTGTTCTTAGCTAGGTTTGGTGTCAAGGTACCCCCAATAAATATCGATAATCGAAAAAATCGGGTTATCTGCCTGTATGTCTATATTTTTTCAGCCCTTTTATTTTAGTTTTTGCTTTGGGTTTGGATCTAAGTAGGTATAATTGTAGTTCTTAGTCTCAGCCATGATACCATTTACTCAGAGGACTTATTTAGCCTTCAAAATTCAGTTTACGACAAAAAAACTTACTTGATATTGATAGCAGGAAATCAAAATTTGACTTACATCCATTCATTTTTCTTTCAGTCTATGGTTTTGCTTTATCTGGAAATAACTATTGATTTTTAGTGTTTCATGCCAACGTCCAAAGAGTCTGAGCTCCAGGACCACAGATTAGTCTTAAAGCTTGCATTACACCCGAGCAACACCGAGCTATACTGCTATTTTAATATAGAAATAAAGATAATTGATAAAAGCTGAACAACATTAGCTGAGTAAAAAATTACTTACATAAAATGTCAATAAGTAAATTTAACATTTATACAATGTAAATTATATCCATAGTTGTTGTATTTCTGTCAGAATATTTGATGGTCCCTGATTTTTCTTTAATCACTTCACCCTAAGCAAGGCAACAAAGCCACTAACATGTAAAGAGGTTTCTCAATTTGAAAGCGTATAAGAAAAACATTAAGGAGCAAGAAAACTAAAGAACCAGAAACACAGAAAGAAACTAGCAATTGACATTGCAGTTAGATTTTGAAGGTCAAGTTTGACTGGAATGAAGGAAGCCAGAAGAGTTTTACAAGCAAGAAGTGCTGATAAAAGAATCTGTTAGCATAGAACTTACAGTTAGATCTAAATACTTCAACTGTGAAATGATGAAACCTTACCAATATTTTCTTACTGCTCTTAAATTCATAGTGTCAATTTACCATACAAGCGAGTTCATCAGCATGATTGCCATGAAACTAATTATAGAAAAGGGGCACAGAGAAGCTACATGACAATGGGGAAAGTGACTGAATCAAAAATGGTAGGTCAGAATCAATAACATTCCAGATTCTTTCTTGGATTTTATCAAGTATCTATAAATATATAGCAAGAGCACCAGAACAGATTTGGCATCAGTATTCAAAAACAAGAATGAATGGTAGGTTTGTAAATATGCAACACATATTCTGGCAATAAAACTTGTCTAGTCCACAAGAGGGAATAAACTTTCTTAACAGTGGCAATTGGTTCTTTACTTCATATCAGCAGGAAACTTTAGTACAAGAATCTGCACTGACATCATATATTCTTAATTGAATTTTATCAAGAACCTTTAAATATTGAAGCACCAAACCTCGTGTGGCAGCAGTATATAAGCATGGACAAATGGTAAACATATAAATATGTATTTTGGTAAGAAAAAAAATCTAGCAATATATAAGCATGGACAAATGGTAGACATGTAGATATGTATTTTGGTAAGAAAAAAAATCTAGCTATATATAAGGCTGGGCAATTGTAGACATGTATCTTGGTATGAAAACAAAAATCTAGCTATATATAAGACTGGGCAATTGTAGACATGTATCTTGGTATGAAAACAAAAATCTAGCTATATATAAGGCTGGGCAATTGTAGACATGTATCTTGGTATGAAAACAAAAATCTAGCTATATATAAGGCTGGGCAATTGTAGACATGTATCTTGGTATGAAAACAAAAATCTAGCTATATATAAGGCTGGGCAATTGTAGACATGTATCTTGGTATGAAAACAAAAATCTAGCTATATATAAGGCTGGGCAATTGTAGACATGTATCTTGGTATGAAAACAAAAATCTAGCTATATATAAGGCTGGGCAATTGTAGACATGTATTTTGGTATGAAAAACCATCTCGTATAACACAGAGAAACAAATTAACTGATGAATTTGTTTCTTATTCACAATCAAACTCTTTCATGTATATTCTTAAAATTTGGTAGATGCACTTATTTGTCCCAGAGAAGAATTAAGAAGATAATTGTTCTTTGTAATGCAGATTCTAGTTTCTTTTATATTGATTAATCTTCTATAGTAGCAATTACCATTTGCAACCATTTAGCATAAGACTATAATTTCTTATATTTTTAATACCCAGATAAGAAATTTAATTCTGTGCATTGATATAACAAAACAATTTTAACAGAAATATTTTTTCTCAGTGCATAGTATTTCTTTGGGGACAAATAAAATTAATTTTTCTGAATAATGACAATTTTTGTTGACAACAAAGGTCATAAAATACACATTAAATGCAATAGATATTGAAGTCTTCAACGTTTTATTCTAAATAACTGAAAAATAAGGCCAGTTATTGGAAAATCTCTTTGAAGACATTTTAAATCATAACAAATGACACTTTCATTGGCAGTCTGCAAGTAATAAAATCTACAAAGCTCAAAAAATTTAAATCTCAAAGGAATGATGCGTAAAATCAATTTTAAACCCAGCCTAATAAGAATTTTTTATTTTGTAACAAGGAAAATCTTCTCCACTATTTACCAAAAAATCTGTTTGTTCAAAGTTCCATCTCTCTCACAAAACAAGGAATCCATCAGTTTTTAAACTGTATGCATCATGTCATACCTGGCAACCAAGTGGTCTTGTTACTATAGCAACCAAGCTTCAGTACATAACATTCACGTGCATGAAGTAAGACAGTATCTCAGGTACACAAAGATTGGTGGGGTTCTTTGAGTGTATGAATGTTGAATTTGCTGTGAACAAAGAAATAAGGCTATAGACAGAGCAGTGGAAATGGTGAGAAGTGAGGGTCTTGCCAATTCTCTATTGTAGAGAATGTTACAAAGACAGGACAGCAAGGCAAACGCTTGAACAGAATACTGTCCCAGAAGTACCGAGAAACAAGATACTAAAAAGCAAGTAGTGATGTTGGGGAGAGATAGTATCACTACTAGGGAAAGATTATGAATGGTTGCAGAATCAGTCATAATGAAAAATAAATTTGAATATAAAGTCAATAATCAGTATGTGATTGAACTCTCCCCCTTACCCAGAGATTTTTTCTTTCATTTGTTCATGAATGAATTGTGTAAAAGATTAAAACAAAAGAAGCGGCATTTTTAATCCATATCTCAGATTCTCTACCAAAGTTTAAAAAAAAAATACTCGAAGACTGCTTACTGTTAAAAAAAAAACAAACAAACAATTTTCAGTTCAGTTCCCACAAGCCAAAAAAATAAAGCAAAATCCTGGAAAATAATGCAGACTGGGTTCCAGAGGAGAAAGATGGCAATTAATAAGAAATGCAACCTTGTAATGCCTGATAAAGGGGTCAATTAAAATCTAAACAATTATGTATTTGACTAAAGAGAGTTGGAATCAGCAACTCGGTTGTATAAAATTTTAAAATAATATCTGAGAAAAGGACATTCTAAGAGTTGATTAAATTATTAATCCTTTTTTTTTTAACTTTTGCTATACATATGATCCATATAGAATGTGATATAAATGATCTCCATTGGAGTACATTAACATAACTTCTTTGGCTTTCCTCATATATGCAATTTGTATAGAAAGTTCATAGTTATAATGAATTATCATAAAGAGAAATGTTCATACAACAGATTGTGGCTTTCCTTTGTCTTTTCTACAAATATTTTCATGGCTTCTGCTGTTACAAGCTTCTCTCTCTGGTGCCCTGTCTACATGAATTTACTTGGGTTACTAGATTGGCAATTAGGTCTGTAGTTTTAATGAATTGTCATGAAGTAGAAATGTTCATACAACAGATTAAATGATCTGACGTAAAAATCATATTAAAAATGTTTAAAACACTGGTAAGCAAACCATGTATCACTGAAGTAATATATGGTTTGCATACGTTCAAAAGTAAATGAGGGAAGATAAATCCATGCCTTTTCCAAAAACTTAGGTGTCAAGTGACTGAGATAGAATTGACTGGAATTTGAACTTAGAATTTTTTATCAATAACCTTTCACACACACACACGCACACACTTCATCAAATAATATACAACAGGAAGATACTTGTTCAGAATACCAATATTCACCACCACAAAAATAATAAATAGAAACTTTCAAATTTCAAGGCCCTCAGAACAAAATTTATTATGAGTGTAGCGGCCACGTGTTGAAGTGCATTTAACAAACAATGCCATTTGCATTGCTGCCAATTTGGGGTTAGCTTCCTTATATTGGGATATAATTATTTTGCAAAAATTCTAGAGCAACAACAGATAAATTTAAAACTTAAAAATAATTATAGCATAGCATGTTCATGCATGTCTTTTAAAATTCACTATCACAAGGATCACTTACAAGTGGTCCGGGGTATGACGGTAAACTGCATCTGACAGCAAGGCTTCTGATTGGGAGGTTGTGAGGAGCATGGAACCACCTCTTAATTGCTGTTGTTCCCAGGTCTACCCTGACTCGGAGTGGTAGCACCTGTTAGGGTCCCAGCTATGGGCAAATAGTTAACCCCCAAACTGTGCTCAAACACTATGAAAGTATAAAAATGCTTTTATAGAAATATATACATTAAAATAGACTTATAGAAAAACATACATTTTTGAAGGAAAAAATTCTCAGTAAAACATTTTTGAATACAAAACTAGAATACATTTTCAATTTTCTAAAATAAAAAGAATAAAAACAAAATTTTCATTAAAATCTGACTAAATTAACCTTCTCACTGTAACCAAACATTAAAAAATAGATTAGAGCACTAGAAAGAATTATTATAAAAACAAATAGACATAATGTGTTTATATTATTCAATAAAACATGTTTGAATAAAGATATGCTACGAAAAATATACTTTTATAGATGAACACTCCAGGAACCACTCCATCCACTCATCAAAAGATATCTGCAATCGGTTGCTTATGCATCTCAATTTTTTCTTTTTATATATACATTTTTCATTAGTGCAATTTTTTTCTTTTTTCATAATGTGTGCATGCATGTGCCTATTTCTGTATGCGTTATATAATGTGTGTGTCTGTAGATCAAAGAATTTGTTTTTTTGCTTATTGAAAAGATCCCAGCTGCAATAAATGCTAAAATCCATTTCTTTGCATCGTTGAGTTTTTAAATATTCCTTTTTAATTTTTTTTTTTTTTAAGTGGTGGGGGAGTAAGTACTTTTTCCTTATCAGAAGCCATGAAATGTTTAACCAATAAATGTAACTTGAACATATTATTTGAAATTACAAATAAGAATGAACTTCTCAGGTTTCATACCATATATAATTTAAATTTCAATGGAATCTGTTATCACTGAAACATATTCCCTAAAGGCTATATACATGCATACATCTGTAAGGGTATTGTTCATGCAGCAGATAGCATATTGCAGGATGAGGACAGAAGAGAAATTGAACAAGCAGAAATTGAAACAGTTGGAAGTAGGAAGATATTTTTGCTATTCTGACTTCTGAGTTTGGAGATAACCGCTAATTTTCTACACATACGTTTTTCTGCGTTGTGGCGCATTTGATGTCAACTCGGAACGAGAAATCGGAGAGTCGAGTTCAAATTCCAGTTGAATTCCTTGCATTCACTTACACACAAATACCCTTAGGAAAGGTATTAATCTGTCTTTTTTCCCCAGTAATGGGTTAAATAATAGGACAGATTGAGTTCTATAGCCTTGGCCGGCAACCAGTCTATCACAGAAAGCAATGGCAACCTACTGTGGGATAATCTTCTTCCCAGTTAGTCATGTCTCTTTCTTAAATGACTGACTGACTGACTGACTGAATATAATAGTTGGAAACATGATTAAGGCTTCTACTGTACATAAAGTGGGGGATCAGTTTTATATTGTTATGAAATAATAAACTGATACCCTACTAATTACTACTTAATAATATAATACATCTCTTTCCCCCTCTATCTAGAAGTCAAATAATAGGACAGATTGGGTTCTCTAGCCTTGGCTGGCAATCAGTCTACGGCAGAAAGCAATGGCAACCTACTGCGGGATAATCTTCTGCCCAGTCAGTCATGTCTCGAAAGAGACATGATCACCCAACCGTGTATCACGTATGGCACTTGACTGACGTTTTTGTGCTTCAAATCTATGACACTTTTTCTTTTTTTTATTTTGGCAATGGCTTCAGAGTTTAGCAAAAGAAAGAAAAAAACTTTTAAAATCATATCCTGTTTTACTTACCAATGTCAACTCATCAGCCAGATTCTTCCATATTTGACCGTATGAGAAAAGTTACACATGTTACAGAAGTGAGATTTACATGTTCTTAAAATCTGAAGTATTTCTTTCCTCCAAGTTGGTCATTGCTTCCTAACTGCAGTATATTAAATACCACATGTAAGTTATGACCAAACCATTAGAATTCTGCACTTGTTTGCAAATATCAGTCCCTATATATTTAACGTATATGCATTATTTATGCTAACAGATATATTTGTATGCCTTGTGTTGTATTTTTGGGTAGTGTTGTATATTTATGGTGGATGTTAATTTTATGACAATGTCCTTTCATACCATAGATTTTTATTGCCTTGCCTTAAGATTGAAAGAAAATATACAAGCTGTTAATACTACAAAAGAAATCTTTATATATATATACACACACACACACACACACATATACATACAAAATTATAAACCAGTTATTGGTCAGTCAAATTAAATAAGTAAACAGTTGTATCAAAAAGTGCTCAATATATATTTAAAGGAAAAAATAAAAATTTAACATGCAGAGACATCAAATATTCTAATTTGGAAAATCAGCTGATTACACTACCATGGTTTTACCTTTTGGAATCTACAAACTGTCAGTGTCTCCCCATATATGAACCCCAATACATTTATGGAATATGAACATTCGGTTTAATCATACTGCTAATAAAATCAAACACATCACTAAAGAAAGAGACAGTCAGTCAGTTAAGTGCCATACATGATACATGCTTGGACGATCATGTCTCTTTTGAGACATGACTGACTGGGCAGAAGATTATCCTGCAGTAGGTTGCCATTGCTTTCTGCGGTAGACTGGTTGCTGACCAAGGTTATAGAACCCAATCTGTCCTGTTATTTAACCCATAACTGGAAGGAATAAACAGATTAATACCTTTCCCAAGGGTATTTGCATGTAAGTGAATGCAATGAATTCAGCTGGAATTCAAACTCGGCTCCCCGAGTTCTCGTTCTGAGCCAATATCCAATGCACCACAATGCACATCCAAAGAAAGAGACAGGTTGTCATGAAAATCCTGTTATAAAACAATTTTCAATAAAAGAAAAACGAAAGAAAAAAGATTACAAAAAGAATTTAAAAGAAAGTCATAAAAATAAATTAGAATTAAAACCTCAAATAATCAAATGAAGAAAACAAAATATTTGGTTCAACCTACCTTTTATTAGGTTGTCCCAAAAGTTTGTAAACACTTGCGAAAAATTGAATTTTTATGCAATTTTGCATTTTTGTTATAGTGATCTTCATCTTTGTATTCCAGATGGCAAGATAAAAACAAATGCCCACTTGAAAGAGTTTTTGTAAAGCCAAAGGAATTATTTGCATGCAGAAATTTAAGATATAAATGAACAGAGAAAAATATATGTTGGATGTACTGAAGGCAATTTAAAAAATGATGGTACAATCATAAGTCAACTTTCAAGCTAGAAAGATGTAAAAATTGTACCAACCATGAATGGAAGCTAAAAGAATAAAAAATGATGAAGATCCTTATATAACCTGGAGTATATTAAGAAAGGCCAGACCTTGGTACAGCGGTGATGCCTGCAGATTGTGCCAATAAGAAAAGTTGGCTGCAGTATCATTTCCAGAAAGAGAAACGTTGCTAAATGAAATGTCTGAAATAATATCCAGATGTAGACACATCAGAAAATACATTTTAGGCTCATAAAAACCCAGTTGAAAGTATGTATGACATTATTTTGCTAGTCTTGGCTAACTCCTTCATTATTTTGAACTTTCTGTTATATATTTAAAAAAAAAAGCATTGGATAATCAGTTAATATATAGCACCTGACCATACCAAAAGTTTAAACAATGTAATATCTGTTGTAACATGCCCAGACCAGGAGAATTTATCAAATGAGAGATCTGAGTTAATGATGGGATACAGACATGCAAGAAAGTATATGTTAAACCTGTTTTCCTCCTCTGATTAAACTCACTCTTGCTTGACTTCTTTCTTTTATAGGGAATTCTGGTGGTCATGTGTGAAAAGAACTGTCAAATAATTCAGATTGTCTTTACTGCCTGATGAGAATGATATGGTTGAAACATGGGTAGCAAGTAAGTGGTGAACATTTTCTTCTTTAATAAAAAATATATATATATATATAGTCATCCGCAGACAGATCTATTTTGCTGTATCACAGATCATCAGTACGGTTAGACTCTGATTGCTTCTAATCCAGGATTAAAACCCGACCGAAGTGGCATCAGTCAGTGATTTTACCTCTGGGCCATGGGTGCACAGTAGAAGACAGACTTTTTAGCATGTATATTATCACTATACACGCCCAATAGCCAGAGTGCTCAAATTCATTAGTGAATGAGCGATGTGTACATGCCAGGGTAGCTACTGTTAATGAGAACGTGAATAATAGCAAAAGTAAATTTTCTGGTACATATGATAGAAAGACAAAAAAAAAAAAACATATATAGGGGGGCCCAAAAGTCACAAAGAAACTTCAATACAAATATTTCATGGTTGTCAATCTGAGGACAGTAAAGAGGATTTAAACAGAATTGGTTGATGTAATGATGACTACATAGGTGTTTCAAGTGATCTCAAGGGACAGTGACATTATGTGCCTCCATTTATTTTCCCAAAGGGCCTCAGACTCAAACTTGAATGGAACAAATACATCAAATCTATAGCTGAATCTCTGCTAGGAAGGTTGGGTTACTCTGTCAGACAAGAAAGTTTTTCTTGTCAGAATCCATTCTGCACATATATAAATCTACCATTCGGCCATGCATTGAATACTGTTGCCCCATCTAGTTGGTTGCTCTTGTTATTCATCTCAGAGTTCTTGCAAAAAAATCTAAAGAAGAACTGCAATGGAATCGATCCTGATTTTGCAGCTCGACTTTAGTCATTTTCTCATCAATGTGATGTAGCCTCCCTCTGTCTTTTCTACAAATATTTTCATGACAATTGCTCTGCCAATCTTCCTTCTCTGGTGCCTTAACCACATGAATTTACTCGTGCTATGAGGTGGGCATCATGTCTCCATCCTTTTACCATCAAAATACTTGAATATGACCCCAACTTCTATTTTAACAGTTTTATTTCTTACACACTTCCTTCTATATATTTGCTTCCCCAACAGCTACAATGTCCAAAAGTTTAAGTGCAACATGAATTGCCATTTTCTACCTCTCTAAATCCCATCCTTTCTTTGGTATCCCCTGTACACTGTTTTTTTTTTCTCTATGTAACTCTCTGCACACCAGTCCTGCCTTGCTTGGGGTAAAATGCTTACAAAAAAAAACATGATTCTATACAATAGTATATAACATATAGCATTTTCATGTGATATTACATCTGGATTGCACTTTTCTTGCATATATAAAGTTTTATCTGCATTATGGTGTAATGTATGGAATTGTATCTGTAATGGCAATTCGCACTTATATACAAATTACTGTGAACTCATCTACATACCATGTTTCTTCAGAAAATGAGGATCATAGCTCTCAACAGCTTCCTCTCCCTTGTAGCTCTTAGTAATGTTTATCATTTTACCATCACTCTGAATCTGTTCTTTCACCCAATTTGTACAAGCTTCTTGGGTGCACGCTGTTACATTCTGTTGCTGAATGTACACTGTGTTAGATTTTCCAATTTCTCTTTCCTGAGTCTGTGCCCCAGAAATTTCAATTCTCTTGCCAATTCTAAGTAGAAGTAGATTTTTTGTTTCCATTTTCTTTAAAACTTTATACAACCACATCTCTGGGTTCTCAAGTCATCTGCAAGGAAAATTGTCCAATATTTACTGCTATAGATGTGATTACACATTATTTCAGCATTTGTTTCATAGTACATTTTTCTTATCTTTTTGTACTTTGCTTACTTTCTGAAAGACATCTTTTACTATTCCTATACATGTTCAAATTGCTGTGTCATGCTTTCTCTGAAACTACTTAGTTAAATTGGTGTAGCTGCTTCATTTTCATGTCTCCTGTATGTATTACACATTTTGAATTGTCTCTTTTGTGAATTACCAAACATTTTGTCCTCTTACAGTTAAGAAGTTATTCCTTTCTTTTTGCACTCCTTGTTAAGATTGACATGTTGGGTTATTTTGAACTGTTACATCTTCATGCATCAGTTTATTATGTGGGATTCTTTGGAAATCCCCAAAGAAATATGTCTACCCATAGGCACAAGCCTATCTATCTAAACTTATTTATAAATGGAACTTTGTCTGTTTGTGTGTGTGTGTGTCCATTACCTATAGACTCCAAAATGGCTGAACTGATTTTCTTGAAAATTTACACAGTTGTACTATAAGCGTCTGCGAGTGTTCTTAGCTAGGTTTTGTGTCAAGGTACCCCGATAAATATCGAAAAAATCAGGTTATAGAAGGAGTGGTCCGATTTTAATCAAATTTGATACACTCATAGACAAAGACATAAGAAACAATATTCAGAAGTTTCAAAGTTGCAGTTCTTACAATAGTGCAGAAAATCTATATATATATATATATATATATATAAAAGGCAAGATGTTTGTTTGTGTATTTGTTTATCTGCCTGTATGCCTGTATTTTTTCAGCCCTTTTATTTTAGTTTTTGCTTTGGGTTTGGCTCTAACTAGGTATAATTGTAGTTCTTAGTCTCAGCCATGAAACCATTTACTCAGAGGACTTATTTAGCCTTCAAAATTCAGTTTACAACAAAAAATCTTATTTGATATCAATAGCAGGAAATCAAAATTTCACTTACATCCATTTGTTTTTCTTTCAGTCTACGGTTTTCACTTTAACTGGAAATAACTATTGCTTTTTAGTCTTTCATGCCAACGTCCAAAGACTCCAGGACCATGGATTAGTTTTAAAGCTTTCATTACACCCGAGCAACGCCGGGCTATACTGCTAGTTAATACAAAAAGAAAATGGCTAATGAAAGCTGAAATCACTCAAGAAACATTGAAAAGTGGAATTTAAGTCTTTCTTAGAAACAAGAAAAATGGTCTGAACCATAGAAAAGAGAAATAAAAATACCTTAAGCAATGATGGTCTTTATCCAAATCAGCATAAATAAGACTAAATACAGTCAAATGCTTATGTATGAAAATATAGTGTGTGTATGTGTGTGCATATCTATATTTAATGTTGTAACTTTGCTCAACAGTTATATAAAAAAAATATTTCCCATAATCCAACCACATTTATTTATGAGCTAAAAATAAAATTTTTTGTAATTATTTTTTTAAAGTCACTTCTTCCTTCTCCACCTTACACTCCAAGTTTGCAGCCCCACTCAAGTTCAACAACCTCCAAAATTTCCTACTTCTAACAGTTTCATCAAGTGTTATTCCCAAACGTTATCCCTGTCACCCACTCGTACTCCAGAATGGATGCACATTTAATTTTTTTTTCGTTCTCATAAAGTTTCTCATTTTTCACAGCAGGGACAATCTTTCATTTGCCAAAAAACTTGCTTTCTAGATTTTTTTTTTTAAGTAAAGTCCCTTGAATCAGATTTGAAAACATCATATGTTTGTTTTAAAACATCTACAGCTTTCTTAAGGTGAATTGGTGTTGAAAGGAATATGCAAGGCGTTTTTGGCAAAAGAAGAAGAATTCTGTTACATTTTTAACAGCACTTTAATCAGGCTTTTATATTTTGAATTACTAAATAAATGATAAATCAGTCTTCAATGATGTAAAGCTTGGATGTCAGAATGTTATGATAGTTAATATTTTTTTTATTGATAAAATATCGAATCAAAAAGAAAATGAAAATACATGTTTCTGCTTTCTTGTTTTTTGGGGTTATTTTTACGTTGTTGCTTCATATTTTATTTTTATATTTTTTTATCTTTTCCACATCTTTCACATTTATAAATATTGATAATCTTTAACAGCGAAAGACATGCTAACTCGGTGATGCATGCCGACCCTGAATCAAATATCAAAGGCAAATATGAGGTAAAAGAAAAACAGTGACTTTTGTTGAAAGTAACAAATATGGATCCTTTAGGTCTAACGAAAGGACTCAGTAAAGACAAATTAATAAAATGGCTTAGCACATGAATTCATATCTTTAAATGACAGGTTAAATTAAGTGAATAAAATAAATTCATTTACATCCATTACATTATTTACATTTAGGTTTATGAAGCTTCATGCAATATTTAAGTTGTCCATCATGACAATCAAAAAGATGTTCCAGTACAACATTATGAGACGCTGTATGCTAATCAAACACAAACAAATTTCACAAAGTTGACTGACTCAGTAGACTAGGAACTGGTGCTGGTTTCCATTTAAACAGCATATATGCGTTGTAGTGCAGTAGATGTTGGCTCGGAACAAGAAATCAGAGAACCAAGTTCAAATTCCAGTTGAATTCCTTGCATTCACTTATGCACAAATACCCTATGGGAAAGGTATTAATCCATCTCTTCCCTCCAGCTATGGGTTAGATAACAGAACAGATTGGGTTCTGTAGTCTACTGCAGATACTAACGACAACCTAGTGCGAGGAAAATTGTCTATCCAGTCAGTCATTCCTCTTTCGAGACATGATCGCCCAAGCATGTGGCACTTAATTGACTGACTGAAAGTGAAGGAACTTTCTAATATCACTGCACTGTAACAATATATTACTTAAGATTCCCTATTTCTTGAGGTGTATTTTTTCTTGTTTTTATTTAGTTTCATGCCAGTTACAAAGTATTTCTCTGTCTAAATGCTTTCTGCATCCACCTTTTGTTGAATTATTTGTGGAAAGGGAGGATAGACAAAGATGTTGACATTATTAGTTGAAAACCTCATTTAATCTACCATTTGTTTGTGCATTGAATACTGTTGCCATTGCTTGTCAGGTGCTCCTGCTATTCATCTCAAAGACACATGGCTCAGTGAATATAGATGTTGGTTAGTTCCAGTGACTTGACCCAAAGTATTGTGAGTTCAATACCAGGCTACAACAGTGGTGAGCAAAATAACTTGGAAAACTCAAGTTAAAGGGAGATAACTACATGGCTACCAGAAGTGGCATCACACATGAAATGAGATCGTAATAAAGGGTTTGGTTTGAAATTCTTAACACATGAAGAAGCCCAGAGTGTACAATGGCCAAAACATCATAAATATGGCAGTAAAGATGAGGACAATAGTCCAAATAATATAAATAGCGTGTCTACTCATTTGTAAATAAGTTACATATGTGATTGCTTGCTTTTCCAATGTAAGATATATATGACTCTTGGTTGATTGGTTTGATAAGGTAAGTCTTTGCTACATATCTAAAAGTTCTCTATTTTTAGAATCTTGCTGCCACGTATGGTCTACTGCTCCTGTTATATATTTAGAGATCCTTGATAAAATTCAAAGAATTGGCAAAGAATTATTAGTCCTGATCTGGCATCTCAACTTCAGTCTCTTTCCCACCACTGGAAATTTGCTATCCTTTGTCTTTTCTACAAATACTTTCGTGGCAACTGTACTGATGAACCTCATTTCACTCCAAGCAAAGCAGGACCATCACTGGTGTACAGGAGTTTATAGTGAGAGAAAAAAAAAACAAGGTACAGGAGTTAAAGATAAAAGATGGATGGGATTCATGGACATAAAAAGATTACAATTGACATTGCATTTAAACTTTTGGAGATTGTAGCTACCAGGGAAGCAAGTAAACAAAGAAATTCCAGACAAGAAGTGTGAGGAAAAAAAACTATTAGAGTAAAAGTGGCAGTTACATTTAACTATTTTAACAGTAAAAGGGTGTGACCTTGATTGTAATCTTGAGGCACGTGTAAATTCATGTGAGAAAGGGACTAAAGGGGGTGAGGGGATGCTGGGTCGGGATTGATTACATTGCAGATCCTCCTTTGGATTTTGTCAAGATAATAACAAAAGTACCTGACCAGATACAGCAACATTATTCAATGCATGGATGAATGGTAGATTTATAAATAGGCAAAACTTTTTAGCCCAATCTTCTTCTTCTATGTGCCCTGTCCCTTCAGGACGTAGGCGATCATGGTTCTCCACATCTCCCTATCCCTTGTGGCTCTTAGTATGTTTGCTCCTGTTACTCCTGGCAGCCCCCGTTTCGTCATCCACCTAATCAGGCCCTGCAAATATGTTATCCGCTGCCTTCCTCTGTCTCTTTTTCCTTCTATCTGGCCAGTCAGTATCAGGTTCTCCAAGCTCTCCTTCCTCATTGTGTGTCCCAGGAACTTCAGTTGTCTCTTCCTGATGCTCAGTATTAATTTTCTTTTTGTTGCCATTCTTTCCAACACCTCATCGTTGTTTGCATGCTCAGTCCACGATATCTGCAGCATCCTTCTGTAGAACCACATTTGCGCTGCTTAAAGTTTTGTCCTCATTTTTGATGATGTTGTCCAGCATTCACAGCAGTATTGAAGAATCGACATCACATAGCAATCCAGCACTCTTTTCTTTGTTTCTAGTGAAATTTCCTGTGTGTTAGTACTTTACTCAGCTTCTGGAATGCGTCCTTTGCCATGCCGATACACCTTCGGATCTCTGTGTCGCACTTTCCATCTCCTGTTAGAACACTTCCAAGGTATTTAAATTTTTGTACTTGCTTGATTCTTGTATTCCTAGCAGTAGATGCAGTTATAGATTCAAGGTAGTAGTTCCACTTCAGGTCATTTGTGAGAGTGAGGCCAAGGAGGTGCAGTGTCTTGCCCTCTCAGAGACTAGGATCATCCATTCTGATGGTAGGTAAGAAGGTTTCTCTATAGTGGTTAAAGAGCAGTTTTGTTTCAGAGGCATTAAAATTTATGAGCCATTTTCTACTTTATTCAATCACATAATGGAGATTCTTTTGAAGAGCGGCAGCCAGGTCTACTTTGTCAGCCTTGACAGATTTTCTCTTGAGACAGGAATAAATGGTGGTATCATTTAGGTCGATGCCTACTTGTGAAATGATTACATCAGGAAGATCATTGATGAAAACCAAAATAATTGTAGGACCTAAGATAGAGCGTTGAGAAATGCCTGTGTTTATATGAAAAAATCTGGAAGTTTGCCTGTTCATAACAGCCTTCATTTAATGATTTAAACAACTAGTTATATATTTCTACTGAACTGAATATTTGAGGGGTCGTAAGTGCAAATCCTGCCAAAGAATGCATATTTTCTTAAGATTTCTTAAATATATTCAGGCCAGTAGATATATATATATATATATATATATTAATGCAGGTCTCATTGAATAGTATAGCAGTATGAACGGATCCTACACAAAATTAATAGACAAAACTTGTCTATACTATTCAATGAGACCTGCATTAATGAAAAAATGCTGCCAAAATACACACAATTTAAATATATATATATATATATATATATATATATATAAAAATATGCTGTTTAATTATTAAAAAAAACAGTATCTACTAAAATACGAGTGTCCATTAAAAATAATGTTCAAACAAATTTAAAGACATCTTGTTCACTCCATTTTTTTAATTTCTGTAAGATTTCATAAAATTGTCTTTGTTTACATTTGTTTACATTTGTTTAAATTAGGATACAAAAGCAGAGCACTTATGAATATCATGAAAAATCAGGAATTTGTCATTCAGTTTTCTGTGTAGGGCCAGGAAGTTTTTTTCCCCCGTCTCAAACAATCCTGCACATATACAAGTCTACCATCTGCCCATGCATTGAATACTGCTGCCATATCTGGTTGGGTGCTACTGCTATCCACCTAGGTGTCCTTGGTAAAATTCAACAAAGAATCTGTAATGTGATCGATCTTGACTTGACAGCTCAGATACAGTCACTTTCTTACCGGTGCAATGTAGCTTCCCTGTGTCTCTTCTACAAATACTTTCATGGCTTCTGCTCTGATGAACTGGTACCCACGATATATAAATTTACTCGAGCCACAAGACTAGCAACTAGATCTCACTCTTTTACTGTGAAACCAATAAATTGTAAACGCAAATTCTACTCCAGCAATTT